>LPNX010246966.1:98486-172046 GCA_001517045.1 Pseudotsuga menziesii
CATCAGTAATTATGTTTTGATTTCTTGAAATATGAATGTATTAAATGTATTCAAAATTTCTTTCAAGTAATATCACACATAAAAACTTATGTAATAAATTAGGGTTTCACACCTGATAATCACCATTAAGCTGGAAAACCACGAGCTGTGAGTCAAGTATGACCTCCAGACGGGTAATGTCTCATGATGTAGCATCCCATAACAAATCAATGACTGCACTGTATTCATTCACATTATTAGTCGTGGGACCTAAGCAGGCGCCACCAGAAGCAACCAATTGTCCTGAGGGTGTATAAATAACCCAGGCAACCGAAGCGAGATTACAACTATGGCGACTAGCACCATCAACAAAACCTACAAACCACGCGGATGACATCTATAACAACCAACACACTATATAAGAAACACTAACCAGTTAATGACCTAGTGTACATGAACATACAATAATAATACAAAAAATTACCATGCCTAAGCATAATACTTCTTCAGGTAGAGCCCATTTCTAGGCTCCGGCAACTTGTTCCCATCATAATTGGTTAATTCATAAGCTCCTTTTTTCAAAACCTTCAACACAACATAAGGGCCTAACCACATAGACTTAAACTTTCCTGTCACCATGGGTTCCTTGTCCTGATCCCAAAGCAAAACAAGTTCTTCCTCGAAGTAAAGTCTCGGTTTAACGACTTTATCGTATTGGTTCTTGACCCAGTTCTTATGAGCCTTGTTTGCAGTCAACGCATCTCTACATTATTCATCTAGATTTTCTAAGTGAAGCAAACATTCTTCCAGATTCATAGTCTCGGGAAGCACATTAATAGCAATCTTTAGGGATGGAATCTCGCACTCAACTGGTGTGACTGCTTCCACCTTGTGAATGAGTTAGAATGGCAAGAAACCAGTAGCAGTCTAAACATTAGTATGGTATCCCCAAAGTGCAAGGTACAACATGATATTTCAGTTTGACCTACTCGCGTTAATAGTGCGCTTCAAAATGGTTTTCAAGGTTTTATTAACCGCCTCTACTTGTCCATTCACCTGCGAGTAAGAGGAAGATGAATGATATTTCCTAAACCCTAGCATGGAGGCCAACTCAGTCATCATGTTGTTTTGAAAATGATTGCCATGGTCAGTGACAATCTGCTTTGGTATACCAAATCTAGCAATGAATTGGTTGAATACAAAATAAGTTGTTGTTTCGCCATCGGCCTTAAAGGTAGGCATTACCTTTGCCCACTTCGTAAAGTAGTCTACAATGACAATGATGTATTTGCGACCCCCAGTGGAAACTGGGTTGCATGTCATGTAATCTAACCCCCACTTAGTGAAGGGCCCTACCGCGATGACGGGAAACAAAGAAGCAAGATGTGACCGCATCTTTGTGGTATAGAGCTGACAAGGATGAAAACTCTTTACATCTTCCACACAATCTTTGAAGATAGTGGGCCAGAAATAACCAGCACGTAGAATTTTCTGGGTCATTGCTAACCCAGGTAAATGACCCCCACATGCTTCATTATGGGATCATTTAGTACATGCTCTGCCTCCTCATGGGTGACGCACCGACGCAAGATAGAATCTACCCCTCATCGATACAAGGTATCGTCGATGATAAGGCAGTTTTTCGCATTAACCCGCAACTTAAGTTGATCTTCCCGCGAGAAGGACGCAGGACACTTAAGAGTCTAGAGATATAATAGGATATCTCTGTACCAAGGACAGAGGTTGAGATAAAAAATATATACTCATATGGGAATGAGTCTTCTTCCAATATTAGAGCCTCCTCCATAGGGAATTCCGAGATCAATTCTGCGAATACTAAGTATTTTTTGGACTTAGCAGATTGAAAGTCCAAGTCAAACTCTTGGAGAATGACTATCCACTTGTTGAATTTTCCCCCGATTATACATCGGGATAAAACATACTAGAACATATTCACATCTGCAACCACTGTGATTTTCCTTAGCAATATATAGTGATGAAGCATGTAAACACCATAGACTATTGCCTATTCCAACTTCTCAGCGTGCGAGTACCTAAGTTTAGGACCTGCTAATGCTCTACCAAGGTAGCAGCCAACGTGCTCTTGGAGCTCATCATATTTCTGAACTACTACTGCTACTATGGTCGACTCAGATGCAGCCAGATACAATATAAAATCGTTAGTGTAATCTGGCGGACGCAATAGCGGAGCCGATAGTAAAGCCTTCTTCAATGCCTCGAAAGCGAGTTGTGAAGCTTCATCCCATAGGAATGGGGTGTGTTGTTTCAACAAGCGCATCAAGACTTTTGTAATATTGGCATAGTTGATTATAAACCTTCGAAGGAAATTGGATTTCCCCTGCAGACTCTGCAGTTTTTCGATAAAACGAAGAGGAGGAAAATTTACAATGGCCTCAACTTTCAATGGATCCATCTGTATTCCTTTATTTGACACAATGAACCCCAGTAACCTCCTTGAATCGACACAGAAAACACACTTTTGGGGATTAAAGTGTATCTTATAGTGTCTACATCGTTCAAAAATCATACGAAGATGGTCTGGATGGTCCTTCCTCTTGCGAGAATGGGCAGACAGATCATCCAAGTAAGGTTCGACAATATTCTTTATATCATGGAAGGAAAAATTCATTGCCCGCTGGAAGGTAGCTACAGAATTTTTCAAGCCAAAGGGCATTTTATTATACGCTAAGGTTCCCCAAAGACAAATAAAGGTCATTTTATGCTGATCTTCTGGTTTTATTTGAATTTGGTTATATATCGAAAAACCGTCCATGAAAGAAAATACCTCACTACCCGCACAAACATCAATAATTTGTTCGATGAACAACATGGGTTAGTTATCCTTGGGACATGCCTTGTTTAAATCATGAAAGTCAGTGCAAACACGTATAGTCCCTTGTTTTTCTTCAACTAGAACAGGATTGGATACCCATTCCGTTAGAGCAATCGAGCAAATGAACCCAACTTTCAACAGTTTCTCCACGTTAGCCTTGATGGCTGCCGCTTTCTGAGGATTTACTCATCTAATCTTTTGTCGAACAGATTTCACGTCAGGGTAAGTACAGATCTCATGTTCAACTATAGATGGATCAATTCCTGGCATCTCCTCATATGACTAGGCAAAGACGTCACGAAATTCCTTAAATAAGGACGTCTAAATGGCAACCTCCTCCGGAGAGCAATTTGCACCAATATAAACATTTTCCACAATGTTAGGATTTGCAGATATGCTAATCGGAATGGTAGTAGAGATATTTTCCATATTCCCTCGGCAAATACTCCTTCCTTAGGTAAAGGATTAATCGGCATATCCACACCTTTTGCTAGTCTCACATGGAACTCCTGATTCTCAATTTTGCTTAACTTTGGAAGGAAGAAGGAATTATGGTGAAGGCCTTCACAAATATTTTCTCGTCCAATCATAGCTTCTAGAATGGCTTCGTCCGAAGGCAAAACCATATCCAAGCAATCAGACGAATATGTAGAGTTTTCCGCCCAGAAGGGTAGATAAGCTTCATCTGACTCCTCTGAGACTGAAGGAGTCGCGATGGAATCAGCAACGAAATTAGATACAGCTTGGTAAGCTACTTCCATTACCGATAAGGGCACTTGAGGCTCTTGATGTGAAGGGAGGATCCACGGGTCAATTCTATCTATAATTGTCGCAATAGACTTCCCTATAGTCGTTTAACCTAAGTAGTTAATAGGGGCTGGTATATCGAATGTGCCCATCAAAGGTGTATACATTCCAACCCCCAAGATCTCATTTTGACTGATCGATCGACGATACCGTGGACTAATTAGTTTCCAAATGGAATTTCCGAGTAAAATTGAGTTGGTCAACTGTAACCATATTCTCTTCGTGCGGAAACACTACTACTGGGAAAACGGACGAGGGAACGGCACACATTGCGTAAGTCCAACTTCTCCCCAAGAACAAATTATAGTCCAAATGGGCATCGATCACTTCCACCTCAACAAACATTCTTTCCTTGCCAACTTTATTTCAAAAGTTGGTAAGATACCATGTGAACGGAAAGACCTTCCGTCAAAAGCAGTAAGAAAAGTGTTCAATGGAACCAACTCTAGGGATCCCAAAGCTTTCCAACACGATATCAACAAAACGCACATGGAATCACCTTCATCAACCAATGTTCGTCCAATAGTCTTACCTCCATGAACAACATCAATTGACAAGGCCACATGGTATGGTAGGTGTATTTTAACATCATAAAGATCAAACTTTGCCAGCAAGCTCGTTGAATCCATGCTACCTATGGCTGCTAAGAGTGCATCCCTTTGAGAAGGACAACTCTATAATACCTTCAATGTCGACATTGCACAAGGAGTTTGAGCTAAGTCTTCAACTACAGAACAGTTAGAAGCAACCCTATAGTTAGGGTTGTGAAATGTTTTCTTGAAGACACCTTTCGGTAACTTGGGCATTGATTCAGCCAGTTTCTCAATGGCGAGAGGGGCTGAAATTTCAGCAGTAGATTTGCCTTTTCATGAGCCTCTGATTCGTAATTTTTATTTCTTGTTTGAAGGAAATTACTAGATCAGACCATGTTGATATAATTGTGATCAGTAGGAGCACTAGTTGTGCCCCAGCATCTTTCGAAGCAGAAGCTACATTCTATACTTGGGGAGAGGGATCCTTCAGGACAGTCAGTTGTTGAGTTTTAAGCAGCTTCTGTGCTTGTTCCATTAAAGGGTATTGATAAGTAAGGTAGTCTCCTTGGCACAACCTACAAGGAAACTTAACATTTTTATTGTCTTTCTTACCCCCATCAGCATTGTTTGTTGGCTTTTGCTTGTTCTCGTTACCCTCACCCTTCTTCCCCTTCTTCTTTTTCCCATCGGGTTGCTGATTGCCCTTTTGGGAAGATTATGCAGAATAAACATTAGCACTTTCTGGTGAGAGGGTCACATCCTTAGCTACCTCCGTTTTAGTTTGTTTCACTGAAAAATCATGGAGTTGCTTGGCCAGTGATTCTACAATGGGAGTACTAACTGAACCAACCACACCATCGGCATGGGGTCCAGGCTTGGGTTTCTCTTGGTCATTTGTAGACCTTAGCGCCTCAAGGATAATTTCGTATAAAATCCCAGACTGAGCATATATCAGATCTAACTGTTGGGCCCTGAGGATTTTCCTCTTCTTCCATGGTAACCCCCGAAGTGGACCCATCCTTAGAAATATAATACAGTAGAGATTATAAAGAACCACTCCAACAAAAACTCGGGAGGTATAGTGGCTTTAATAAGCCTCTTTCTTCTTCGCCACTCCTAAATGTAATCGATTAGAGATATGTTTGGCCTTTTTATGTCAAAATTTTGACAACAAGTCTGTATCGGCATCATACCGGATAGGAAGTTGAAATTGATTTAGGAACACGGTCCCTAAATCTAGGAAACTATCATATGCAGCGGACGGAAGTTCTATGTACCATTTGACTGCGACATGAGTTAACGTTCTCTGAAAAAAACTCAACCAAATAGAGTCACCGTTCAGTGAGTTAGAAGAGCACCAAAGGTGTAATGTGGTAATGTGAGAACCTAGGTCCTCACCAAACTTTCTTTCAAACTTTGGAATGTCCAAGGGCAGTTTGATGGGTACAATTGCCCATGCCACATTGTGATGCACGGTGTCGTTCATTAATTTTGACAAATATGGCAAGTTTAATGTTGCCAGGAAAGGAAGTTTAGGCCGATCCGGGATTTGATATAGAGGATTCTAGGGTGTGGAAGTACCTGCCCCAGGTCTGCCAAAAGAAAAGGTGGGGTTTCCCCCAGCTTCCGGTTGTGATGTCGCAGCAACATTCTGAAAAGGGTTCCACCTGAAAGCCAGATGATTGCTAACTTGTGGTGTGTGATAAGGGGTTTGCCTTGCTCCAGCCGAAACTGGAGTTTGAAAGGTAAGAGAAGAAATTCCTCCACTAAACAGTGAAAAGGGGCAGCTCCCAAAAGGGACGACTGAAACCTAACTAGAAGTATGAAAACTATAACCTATGACGGCACTTGATTCCCATATGACATACCCACATAAGTAAGTGATGGACCTACATAAGGTATAGATGGAGGAATATGTCCTCCATTCCACGAAAAATCCTGAACAAACGAAGTGGATCCACTTGGACCACTTTGAGCACTTTGCATAAACGAAGAAGCAAACGGTACACTAGGAATCCCAGTGATCACCCCACTAAATTGACCTATAACATTAGAAGGTGTCAAAGGATTGACCACTCGAGCACTCAATGAACAAGGTGTAGTAGATGCACTAGGTCTTGGAGCACTTACCTAGGGAGGTGATACTCAAGCATCCAACATGGTTGAGGTAGGGGTAGACATACCCTCTACTGTACTAGACATATCCGGGCTCAAATGAACACCAGAAATAGGTGAACTAAAAGGAAGGACTCAAACTATCACAGGATCATTTAAGTCAGTTAGAGGTGAGTTATAATTCCTTACAAACTCGTCGGCCTGCAAGTCTTCTATATCTATAGATGGGGTTTCTTCCTGATTAAGTCTAAGTTCTGGTTCACCTAGAACTTCACTACCACCAATCGATTCGAAAGAATCATCTGTGTCAATTCTTCGCCTTTGAGGTGGTGGTGGAGGCTCCACTATAGAAGATGGAGGAAGGTTTTGCAACCTTTTGGACCTACGAAGAGGATGGTCCTCCACAGCTAAAAATATGATGCACACATCTAAAGGCCAACTAAACACGAACAAACCAAACAGCACACACTAAAAATATCCTAAGTAACACATACACACCAGATAAAATATACACCTTCCAAAAGAAATCCTGGGATGATTAGGGCCTAGGTCAAACCAGTGAAGATCGAAGGATGGTTACTTTGCATCTTGTGAAGAGCTCTCTGGGTGCAAGCGCTGGAATCACCCAACCTCCCTCCGAAATTGTCAACTGAGGTTACCTTTCAAGTCTGTCCTAGGAGTACTGGAAATAGCCTTCCAATACCACTTGTGTAAGATCCTAGTATCTAGAGACTAAGGCTACCAAATCTACAACGAGAGTTCGGTAGAACAATCATTGGCCTGATCGATGTGCATGGGGAGGGTAGCTAAGCCCGGAATCCTACCAATACCAGCACCTCACGGGGCCCAAGAATTGGTATTGATAAGACCCTCGTATGCACAACAATCCTGGCATACGATTGAACAAGGAAGTGGAGGGTTATCTCCTCAACCGAGCTCTCATGTGGCCTCATGCTTGACTCCTGTGTGAGAGGAGTTTTTCGGATTATCCCTTGTAGAAGTGGATTTACTTGAAGATAGGCCACTATGTCTGAAATCAAAGTACTTGTGGACAGTTAAAATCTCCTAGTCCGAAAACCTAGCCTAAGCTAGTTAATGATCGAACCTATAAAAAGAAATATTACTAATAAATTTTTAAGTTAAGTGTTCATTTTAATGGTTGTATTACTCAAGGGTAGTGGAGTGGGACTGAATCGTGTTTAGACTCAACAAAGTAAAAACAAATGATGTATAAATTTTCAACATAAATGCAACTAACAAATGCACTTTTCATTTTTCTTCGTAAATGAAACTAATAAAACTTTTTTTTTAACAATTTTGAGAAACTACAACACTTATATATTTTTTATTTTTTGAAAATAATGAGAAAAAAAATTAATGCAAAGCCAATGCAAATGAAACTTCCTTTTGTCTTTCTTTTTCAAAAATTCAAAAACTTTATGCAATTGAATGCCTAAGCAAGCTAAGCAATCTGATCATATAAATACAAATGATACTAGCCAAATCCTTACAATAACAATCTTCAGCAAATCAAGCCAAGACGACTCAAACCCTAGCTTGGACAGAACTATTGACTCGGTAAGACCAATAGATCCAAAAGTTGGCAAAAATGACTCACCTAGACTACTACAACAGCAATCCAAGGTATATCAGTGTACTAAAAGGACTGATAGACACCAGTAACCTAAAAAGACACAAGCATTCAAACCAATCAGCCAAGAAGGAAAGACCCAACACATTCACTAAAGAAGAAACATACCTAACGTACTCAAAAACACTTGATTTAACAAGCAAAAGTGAAAAGCACATGCCCACAACAATAGTACTAAGCTAAAGAAGAACCTTTACAGACACCTGAGGAGTCAAAAGGCAAAGAACAAGCAAAACCATATCAGTATGACCTATACCTATAGGAAATTGTGATTGTCATCAAGACAACCCGTGAACCATTCGTGACTATTATACAATCAACCCACGAATACAGCAGGGCACTCACGACTGTATATATATGCAACTCGCAAATACAGTCAAAATTTTCAAAAAGAAAAAGAAATGACTACAGAAATCAGAACCTTCAACACTAAAAACTGAGGGTAAAAACCAAGCAAAACACTTACAGGATTAAAAAGAGCAAACTAGAAAGGAAACCTATGGAACAGACCCAAAATAGGTTAGACTCCCTAGAGGAGTCGCCAATTCTGTTGTTCAGGGACAGCCTTCCTTATGACCTATCGGTCTGGGGTCACCAACATACCAAAAATAAACTTGCATACATTCAGCTATCTAGGCATTTGACAGAGAAATAGGGAAGAAAATTAGTGTACCTTGTTTATGAAGGCTAGTCTTAGCTTTCTTCTTCAAACCAAATGCTCCAATAGCTTCTAGGGATCTTCACACCTGCCAAAGAGATAGACAACTTCCTGCAATATCTTAGATGTTATATAAGAGATTAATGAAATATTATGATTGCAATAAGACAATAAGATAATTCAGAAATCATAACATATAAGAATACTAGTGCATCAATTTGGAAGAAAAACTATCTTTATTGATAAGCAGTGATGAAATATTACAACCAGTATCTGATACAAGTCCTCCTCTGCTAGCCAAGGAACTGAGTTCTGCTGCTCACAAATGTCCAAGGGTATTCCACTAGCATAACCTTGCTCTCTTAAGATATATCATAGCCTCAACCCCTACCCTCTATTTACACTTGATGAATGAGAGGATTTACGAAGGTTGATATGGTTGAGGAAGTTGGGAATGTTATGATTACGATCCCAACTGTCCTGAACTAAACATGTTTTTATTTTTAAAATTTTGGCTTAGGGTAATCGCAGGTACTGATACTAGCAAGTCGCAAGTCACTCATAACTTTCATAAAGGCAACCTGGGAATTAAAACTATGATCATGTAATCGCGGGTTGTATATATGGCTACCTGCGAATGGAACGTGGGTTGTTGTGGCAATAGTCGTGATTTCACCTTAAGCCTTTTACAAAACATAGGAAAAACTAGCAGGATGAAGATGCATTAAGGCACATGCACATCTATACGGTTTTGGCTACTTCCATCCATCATGTCCTTTTGTGTACCGACACATTGATTGTCTTACCCGGACGGAGAAGTGCCATTTCACTAGATAACAAGGAGTGAAAGAAGGAAGGAAGCTCGTAGGAAGCTTCACAAGTCCAAGGATAATTGCGTAGGATGTAACCTTCCTATGCCACTCAAATCCATCAAAGCAGTCCTTGGGCCAAAGAGGAGATAACCTTAGTATTTAAAATACAAGTGTCCTCATCTGTCACCTGAGGATGACCTATTTATCTATGAAAGTCTGGCTAGATTTACATCAAAGACTGGTGGTGCATGATGTTAGTTAGATTTTGTTGTCAAATAATTTATGAACATTATTTTGGATATTAAAAGGTATAAACACAATGTCAAGACTCAACATCCCTTCTTAGACAAAACTCAATATTTAATGAGCGCCTTAATCATAGCTTCATCACTGGAGGATACATGAATGATCATGGATATATAATGAAGAAGAGAAATAGACATGCAATTTTTCTAAAACACATACATGAAAAACAGAAAATCAAATGGGAAAGATATACATAAATCCATTGATTCATTCAACAAAATGGAAGACACAGAAATCAAATGAAAGCATAATAACAAGCATGATATATCATTGCTTAATCTAGTGGAATTTTCCTTGGTCCTGATTACAATGTAAATTCAACAGTTGTTCTTCAAGTTACAATAGAGGGTTGCAAATCCTAAGATCTACACTCACTAATCCATTTTATATTGTTTGTGGATTGGAGAAGCAAGAGCTATAAGTGCTCCCAACTAGTTCTTAAACATTTCCGAGCTTTAGCGGGATTTGGGATGATTTCATCCAAGAGGAGACTCGAGAGGAATCTCTGTATAGAGGCCAATGAAAGGGTGACGATGAGGAGAATGTTGCTCTTGTAAGTCATGCAAGGAAGGGAAAAGTGAACGCTAAGAAGGGTATGAATTGAAAGGTTTTCACTCATGATAGCAAGAAGAAGGACATGAGTAAATTCAAGTGCTTTGTATGTCACAAGTTTGACCATTATGCAGGTCAATGTCTAAACAAGAAGGGAAAGGGTAAGACACATGTTGCAGCATTAGTAGACACATTGGTGAGTGAGTTCACTTCAAAGTTCAAGAAGGATTTCTCATTGGAGAATTGTCTTTCTGGTGTCTTAGCAAAGGATGAATGGTTTGTGGACAGTGGGGATTCTTGTCATATGACGGAATTATGTGATGTTTTCACCAGTATTTTGAAGGAACACTCAAAGCTACATGTGGAGCTTGGTAATGATTCCAAAGTGTGCAGTATAGGGGGTTTGGAACTATTCAGTTCCATCTAGGATCAAGATATCCTTTTGAGGTGAAGGATGTGTTATATGTATCAAGGCTTACAAAGAACCTACTAATGATTTCAGCCATGAAGGACAGGGGAAATGCAGTCTATTTTTAGGATGAAAAGGTACTTGTTAGGCTAAAAGGATCCATGTCAAAGACAAGACAAGTGATTGGGAGCAGACTGGGTAACTTGTACCTTCTAAAGGCTCAACCAGTACATGCACTAGTTCATTATGACAGTGAGTTTGTGTGAGTTGCAACATAGGAAGATGGGTCATTTTCATCACAAGGACTTGGTGATATTGAGGAAGATTGTCACTGGTCTTCCAAAATTCATTACAAATAGATAAGATATTAAAATTTTATCAATGTTTGATTGATGACCACAAAAGTAGGTCAAAGGGACTACTAAGTACAATGATGTCAATACAATGCAGGAGTACTAAAAGGTCTCCTATAAAAGGCAAGATGCAGAAAGTAAAGTGCAATAAGGTAGACTTGTAGAAAGTGAAATATGCTCTAAGGCATGAAGAACCTTCGGTCTCAGGCTCATATACTTATGTTGATGATGGGGTGTATTGTAGGAGAAGAATATCCAAGGAAAATAGGATTTGTCATGGAATGGATCCATCTCTCCTACCATCCAAGGTTGAATGAACAAGACTAAGCATAGTCGATTGTCCCAAGGGGGTCCTGATGGGGCGCATGGATTTTTCACTACGCGACTACTGACTAGTACAGGTAGTGCACCAACGAGATATAGAGGATCTCATCGTCTCCTGCAAGGGGACCTGGTTTAGCCATGTCTTTGAAATCTACTAGGACAAGTGAAGGTCCCATGGGTCCGTACTAATTTGGAATCCAAGGTTGCACTAGTGTTGATCTATCTCTCAGTGTCTCTTAGAGGAGCAGGGAGTATGCGAGGGATGTGCACTTATCAAGTATGCTAAGACAAACTTTCCTAGCAAAGATAACAAGTCCAAGAGAATGTTGGATCTGGTGCATTCAGATATATGTGGTCCTATGTCAATAGCGATGTTGACCAGTTACCACTACTACGTGACCCCCATAGATGATTTCTCTAGGAGGTTGTGGATCTACTTTATGAATACCAAGGATGAGGTCTTTAGTTGTTTTGGAGAGTTTAAAGCTCTTGTGGAGAACCAGACATGATAGAGAGGAAAATCAGAGTTCTAAGGAAAGATAATGGAGGTGATTATATTGACAACAACTTCAAGGATATTTGCAAGGAGGCAAGGATGAAGAAGGAATTGAAAGTACCTTACAACCCACAATGGAATGGAGTTGCGGAGAGGAAGAATAGGGCTATCATTGGAGCTTCCAAGGCAATGATCCATGATCAATATTTTCCCATGTTTTTCTAGGCAAAAGCATGCAACATGACAATCTATATTCAGAACTTATTAATCAGTTTCATATCTTCGGATGTCTAGTGTGTTACACCTATGACTGTCTGAAACATTCCTTACAGATGTACTAGAGAGGGGATTATTTTTCTTTGTAAAGGCCAAGTTTTTGGAACCATATTGTGCAGAGTGTTTATTTTGGGGCTAAATACCCCTATTTAGGTCATGGTAAGTCCCCTTGGTTTCCACCTCAAGGAATTGTAGGCCTTGTGGCTTTATTTACTACCCTTTGGGTAGGTGTTCAATGCCCTTAAGGAAAATAATTGGGACACACGGACACACCCATTTTAGCACACCTCAATTTTCCAACTTGAACATATTGTTTTAATACAAAATCCATCCTCTTGATCTTCAAACCCGTAAACGTTATTCCTTAAAGAAGAAGCCTACATTATTAAAATAAAGGACATTGAGGGAAAAGCATTTGTTGGGGTTAGTTGGGGCATGATGTCATCCTTTGGCTCACCTTGCACTTGGTGGAGCCTAATTGCACATTTTTATTATTATTTTATGCCATTGTGTGGTTTAGTCCCTAGTTTATGGGTGAACTAACCTAAAATTTTATAATTTTTTGTTAGATTTGTAGGCTTGGATTTGTAAAAGGTTGAGGGTTGTCTCATATAAATAAGACAACCTAACCTCATTTGTAAAACATGGATAAGGGTTCAAACATAATATATTTTCTTTCTCTCTTGGTAATTAGAGCTTTTGAGCTAGTGCACACCTCTCTCTTGGATGTCTTTTTTCTTGCTTGAAGGGTGAATATAAGGATTGCTACGGTTTTGATTGCCAAATGCTAAATGATGCTATAATGGTTGTATTAACTCGTGTTCAAGAGAAACCTAAGGCATGACCTTGCTTTCTCTTTAGTAAATATTGGTAACATCTTTCCTAACTCTAGTTTATTGTTTCTCTTGAAGTGCTTTGGACTAAGTTAAGTTGTCTTTGCTAATATTTTGTCAACTTGCTTGAAGAGACCATCCTACAAAGGAGATCTCCATTGCTTAATCGTGCCTTCGAATTCTCTATTTTCCCTAATTAGGAATTCACTACCTAGACTTTGAGGTTGTTAGTTTATCCCTAGTTGCAAGTATTGAATTGCCATTTTAAGAGGGACGTTAGCCTCGATTTCTCATAGCCCTAGGGTTTGAGACAAAAATCTAATACCCTATATTTCAAATCTATTTTATCAAATTTTACATGTTTNTAAACCCTAGAGGGCATCCTCTTCTTAGCAAGTGCAGTGAGATATGTGAAACCCTCGTAATTGGTGAATTAGAGGGTGTTTGGTATTTTTCACTTGACCTACTATTGTTCCCTAATCCAATAGTCCCCTTTTCCTTAAAGGTACACTTTTTGAAGTGATGTCCTTGGGAAGTGTGACATTGTCTAGTGAAGTGTGAAATTTCCTTGAAAGTGTGATATTGTTTAGGATTTATGATAAAGTGAATAACTCCAATTGTATATGATTGTTGTGGCTTGCTTTGATCTTATGTGACTCCGTTAAGGCACTAATCATAGTCATAAGGTGTAGTGGATGGTAATTGTTGCTTGTGGGTGGTTGTAGGTATCTTTGATCACTTAGGGTTTCCCCCTAGGTTTGGAGTTACCTAAAATGTTGAGAGGTTAGACTATGGTGATATTTGGTTTGTTCTCTACTAAGTTTACTAACAGTATTCCCAATCCACATGACCTAGTTGTGTTAAGAAAACTAGTTCGAGTGGTAACACAGTGTGTGCATGTATCATCGGAAAAGAAAACAAAGTTAGAACCTTCAACACAGAAGGGTATTTTTGTGGGATACAGTGAGACTTCAAAGGCATACCGGGTATACATTCCATCACTAGGGAAAACAATAATGAGTAGATATGTTCAATTTGATAAGAGTCGAGCCTTTAGGAAGTCACATTACAATCTTCCAATAGCGGCACAAGATGAAGAGAGAGAGGATCCAAAGGTTGAGGAGAGACCAGCACAATCAAGTATAGGGACTTGGGGACTCAATCTTTAGATCAAGAAGAGGAGTTGGAGGCTCCTTCCACTTGTGGCAGGAGGAAGATTTGGAAGCTCCTTCCACTTCTATCAGGAGACAAAGATGGCTACAACAAACACTAAGAGATGTTCACGAGCATGTGGAGGCTCCAAGGAGTACTTTCAAGCAGTGTAAACAACCAAGACAGTTTCCTAGTTACAATTCAGTCATGAGTGGCATCATTGACATTGATCCTACTAGTCATGAGGAGGAAACATGCCATCAATTTTTTAGGGATGCCATGGTGGAGTATGCATCCATTATGAAGAATGATGTGTGGGACATAGAGTTGAGTCTAGAAGGGAAATCAGTGGTATGTTTTGAGAAGGATCTACAAGATCAAGCATGTTGTGGATGGTAGTGTGGAGAAGTACAAAGTGAGGTTCATGGCTAGAGGGTTCTCCTAGGAGGAGGGAGTAGACTATGTAGATACATTCACTCCAGTAGACAGGTATACTTCTATCAGGGCTATTATATCTATTTCTTTAGAGATGGGGTGGAAGATACATCAGATGGATGCGAAGACGTTTGTTAACGGGGTGATTGAGGAAGAGATGTACATTGAGCATCCTCAAGGATTTGAAGTGCATGGGAGATAATCTTATGTGTGTAGGTTGAAGAAGGAATTATATGGACTCAAGCAAGAACTAAGGGCATGGTACTAGAGGATTGATGGGTATCTATTACCAATGTCTTGCACTAAGAGTGAGGCAGATCCCAACTTGTATTTTATACTTGTTGGAAATGATCCACTCATCTTGATACTTTATGTAGATGGCATGTTCCATATCAGTTAAAAAAATCTCATTGATATGTTCCAGCGAAATCTAGCTTTGGAGTTTGAGATGAAGGACATCGACATGATGCACTAGTTTCTGGGGTTGGAGGTTTCGTCGCAGACAAGTGAGACTATCCTAGGACAAGGAAAATATGAAGTTGATATTCTGGAGAGATTTGAAATGGTGGATTTCAAACCTATGTCTACATACATGATCACTAATCTAAATAGGTTGGATTCCTCTGAGTCAGATTTGGTGGATCCCATATTGTGTAGGAAATCGATTAGTCCGTTGATGTATATGGTCAACACCATGCTAGATATATTCTTTGTTGTGAACACCCTAAGCCAATTTATGGTGGAGTTGAGGGTACATTGGGTTGCGGAAAAACATGTGCTCAAGTATATACAAGATACTGTGGAATATGGATTGAGGTATGTAAAGAGTGGTGGAGTGCAGTTACAAAGCTATATAGACTCTGACTTGGAAATGAGTATAGTGGAGAGAAAAACCACCTTGGGGTGTTGCTTTAGCTTGGGATTAGCAATGATTTCATGGTTTATCAAGGATCAAACATCAATGGCACTTATTTCAACAGAGGTCGAGTACATGGAAACGAGTATGGCAAGTTTTGAAGCCATTTGGCTTCGCAAGATGCTCATAGGATTATTTGGTCTCAAGTTGGATCCTACAATGATCCATTGTGACAACCAAAGTTGCATAAAGCTCTCGAACAATCTTGTGTCCCATAACAGGTTCAAACATAGAGAGATCAAATATCACTTCATCGAGGACGTAGTTTAGAGAGGAGCTTAGAAGCTTCAGTATATTTCCACATATGAGCAGGTTGCAAATATTCTCACGAAGGATTTGATGAAGGGTGAGTTTGTTTACTTCTTCATAGGCTAGGTTTCAAGCATGCAAGAGTTGTCCATTACATATCTAGGTACTTTCTCAATTTATTGAGTAAGTGGCTTTTATATCTCTTTCCTAAGTCTTAGGAAAAGCACATTAATTAGCTTAATGTTGACTAATGACAAAAAAGTGAACTTAAGATTAAGTCACAACCGTTGATATTAACTAAGGCCCAATATTTAAGCTTAGCAGTACATTGTGGAAATTGAACCCAAGTGATAGAACAATTGCACTCACAAAATTGCTAATCAAAACTACAAATTTACACACAAAGGAGACTGAAATTGGAGCATAACACTAATCTATATTGAATAAGTGTACAATAGCCAACCTTATGAAGTCATAGGTTGCTGCAATATATAACTACATGAGAGATTCGAATGCATAAGGATGCCATTCGAAATATTCAAAAGCAGGCTTACTAAATCTAGTCGAATCCCCCATAGGTGCATAAAGCAATTTCCAAATCTACCTAGGAGCTCATGAATTGGAAAAGTCAAGTAGGCAAGCTAATAGGTGATGGAAATACAACTCATACATTCTTTTATTAGGAGAAAAGAATGGAAGATGATGAGGGAAAAAAACAAGTCAACTGCACCTAGTCTTACTTTCCCTTTTGCCATAAATCTCAATAAAGCAGGCAACAAAGCAGAAAAAGCAGATATGCGCTAGGGAGGATATGGAATAAAGCATATATGCTAAATATGAATTCCAAAAGGTTTCCCAAGCGCTCCATGACTCAGTTTCAGCAAGTTTGACTTCTAGGACATGTGGAAGACAACTTGCATAGAGTGGAATATTGGAAACTAGGAAAATAAGACAAAAATGGATTAATTAATGTCTAAGGTAGCTAACTATGGGTTGATTATTCTAACACCCCCACTTAAGCCTGACTTATGAGTAAATATCAAAAAACTATAGGGCCTAGCAACAAGGCTTAGTCACCCTTTACATACTGCATGTCCATTTAACCAAGGAAAGAGGCAAAAACCCAGTGGGAAAATCCTCCCTTAAGCATGGACAATAAAACAAAATTTGAAAATCTTGTCATCAATCATGGTTCACAGCATGATCAAAAATCCCCAACAGTGATTTGAGATTGCTGAATGTCTTCTCACAAAAAACTTTGGTGAAGATGTCTGTTACTTGTTCTGAAATTACATAGAAGAGTAGGTGAATGGTGCCATCATGCACAAGTTGTCTGATGTAGTGCATATGGATCTCAATGTGTTTGGTTCTCTGTCTCTGAACTGGATCATTGCAAATTCGAATGGTGCTCTGATTATCACAATAGATAATGGTTGAAAACTCTGATTCAAAGCCACAGTACCCAAGTATCCCTTGCAACCATAAACATTGAGTTGTTGCATTTACAACTCCTCTGTACTCTGCTTCTGTAGATGAGAGTGCAATGGCACTCTGTTTCTTGCTTGACCAACCGATTGGTCCTTCAGCAAGCATGAACACATATCCTGATGTTGAATTTCGATCTATGTTGTCACTTGCCCAATCACTGTCAGTAAACCCAATCAAATCAACATCAGATTTAGCTTTGTAGAAGATCCCATGAGTTCTTATTCCCTAAACAAAGTTAAGGATCCTTTTGGCTGCTCTCCAATGGATCTCATGAGGCTGATCCATGTATCTTGAAGCCACACTTACTGCATAAGAAAGATCAGGTTGAGTGTGTGTAAGGTACGGTAAACACCCAATCAGTTGTCTATACAGTGTATTATTTACCATAGGAGAAGACCCTGCTTCTTCAAGCTTAACTCCTGAAAGGAAGGGAGTCTTGCTTGGCTTACAATATTTCATGTTGAACTTGTTCAGCAAATCCAAATCATACTTGGATTGATGTACCTTTATTCCATGTTGGGATTGAGCAATTTTGAGACCCAAAAATTGGCTCAACAACCCCAAATCAGTCATAGAAAATGCATGGTTCATCGCATCCTTCAAGGAGGAAATTTATTTCTTTGAACTTCCTGTAATCAGAAGGCCATCCACATAAAAGACAATAATCATCAAAGAACCATGAATCAACTTCAAATTTATGCTCCGGGTGTTTTCCTAAGATACAACCTTGACAGACTCCCTTGGAAAATTTAATCTTTGGTAACCCTATGACCATTTATTTTTCACTTAGATTAGAAAGATACTTATAGTTAAAACGGCCAAATCTTTCATGCCAAAGCTTTCTTGCCTCATTGGCATGAATCAGAAGAGCAGAGGGGTTTGAGTAGGGTAGGAAATGTGAGAACATGTATACCTTCGAAGTGTGATCAGCAACTCCTTTTGCAATGACTTTACCACTCGAGATCTCTATGATCTCAACATCATCAGGGGAGAATATGACCTTCTTTGGAGACCATGTGTGGGTCATCGATACACTGACAAGAGGTTAGAGGCAAGACCTGGAACATACAATACATTGCTGAACTTACCATGGTCAATATCAATCCTTCCTTTGCCCAAAATGTTAGTGAGAGAGTCATCTCCCAGCACTATTGGTGGACCTTTCGACATGTCAAGAGAGGATAATGCCTCCTTGGTCGAAACCATATGTCTTGAAGCTCCAGAGTCTATGATGAAGCTAGGTGAGCTTGATGTGCCAGCAACCAATGCATTTACTCTCTCTGTCCTCTGAATTTGATCCTCCTTCCATCTTCTTTGAGCTATCAGGAAGGGAGATGTTATTCTTCTCCAGGAGCTAGGTCAGCATGTCAATTTGCTTCTTCATGCAGGAGCTTTCAGGATGATATCACTTACTACAATATGCGCACTTGCTCATTTCTCCTTTGTTCTTCTTCTTCTGGAAGTTCTTCTTAGAGCCTTGGGGCTCCTCCTGAGACTTGTTCTTGTCTCTCTTCTGCTCAGGTGGCTTCTTAGCTTTCTTCTTTCCTTTTGAATCCACCCTCAAATCTCCAGCAACCAGAGCTTGGTCTTTGGAAGGTTTGATGGTGCCCATCATCACTAGTTTATCTTGTTCTTGTGTGAGGGATTCCACGAACTCTGCAAGCTTAGGCATCTTCTAGGCTCGAGCTGTCAACTTGGTGGCATGGAAGGTCGAAACAAACACTGAAGAGTCAGGGCCAAGCTTCCATAGTATGGCCAAAACTAGTTTCTCCTCCTTTTCAATTCCACATTGTTTTAGCTGCAAAACAAGGGCTTTAAACTTGGAAAAGTAGAGTTGCAGGGATTCGAAGCTGCTGTGACTCAAAGAGATCAATTCATTCTTGATTTGATGTCCTCTCATCTCATCTATCTTACCAAAAATCTCTACAAGATTCTCCCATACTTCATTAGGTGATGTCAATCCATCAATATGGAAGAGGAGGTCTCTGGATATGCTCAGACACAAGAGACCATAGGCCTCATCCCTCCTGTTGTGCCATTTAATTTTCTCTACAGCTGCATTAGGATCTGCTTCAGTTGCCTTAGTCACCCTGTAGAGACCTTTTTCTCTCAATAGTATCTCCATCTCTGCTTTCCATTCAAAGAAATTAAATGGAGTCAAGATGATCTTCTGAGATTGATCCATAACTCAGAAATTGTCCCTTCAGTCAGCAGAATAGAGCCCAGTCAAGATGTCGAACCTGCAATAGCAATATGGAAGGAGAGAAATCGATCTACAAAGGCTCTGATACCATATAGAAATTGAACCCAAGTGATAGAACAATTGCACTCACAAAATTGCTAATCAAACTTGCAAATTTACACACAAAGGAGACTGAAATTGGAGCATAACACTAATCTGTATTGAATAAGTGTACAATATCCAACCTTATGAAGTCGTAGGCTGCTGCAATATATAATTACATGAGATATTCGAATGCATAAGGATGCCATTCGAAATAGTCAAAAGAAGGCTTACTAAATCTAGTCAAATCCCCCATAGGTGCATAAAGCAGTTTCCAAATCTACCTAGGAGCTCACGAATTAGCAAAGTCAAGTAGGAAAGCTAATAGATGATGTAAAGACAACTCATACATGATTTTATTAGGAGAAAATAATGGAGGATGATGAGGGAAAAAAACAAGTCAACTGCACCTAGTCTTACTTTCCCTTTTGCCATAAATCTCAGTAAAGCAAGCAACAAAGCAGAAAAAGCAGATATGCGCTAGGGAGGATCTGGACTAAAGAAGATATGCTAAATATGGATTCCAGGAGGTTTCCCAAGCACTCCATGACTCAGTTTTAGCAAGTTTGACTTCTAGGACGTGTGGAAGACAACTTGCATAGAGTGGAATATTGGAAAGTAGGCAAATAAGACAAAATTGGATTAATTAATGTCTAAGGTAGCTAACTATGGGTTCATTATTCTAGCATACATCACTTTGGAGATTTAGGGTTATGGTTTTGGTCATTGAGATGTTATAAAAGAAATCCTAACGAGAAGAGAGAGATACACAACAACACAAAATCATTTTCAAAGAGAGATTTTCTGAAGATAAGAGTGAGAGACTCAATGGGTAAAAAGAAGAGAGGAGAAATTTCCAGTAAGAGAAGATCTGGGGAAGGAGAGAGAGGTTGATCAATAAGAAAGTTGATCTATGTTAGTTTTCTAACCATGGATTTGATTTATTATTTGAATAATTTCTCAACAAATTGTTAACAAAAATTACAATGAGTTCCTAACTAATTATGCATTGGAAAAAGACAGGAAATCACATTCACATTTGACACTTAGATTTACCCTAGAAAACCCCAATTGGGTAAAAACTAACAAATAGTTTATTTTTAATAAAATAAAAATCATGGGAGCTCGTTTTGAGCCCTCCTTTAGCAACGTCTTCCTACTTTGATTATTACTTTGTTATAATCATGTCAGATAATCCCACATCGCTTTGGATGATGTCTTCTCGACTATGAGAGAGATCAAATTATCCTTCACCACATCCAAGATAATCCTCATGGCCTTCACATCTTATAATTCATGATCTTCCAAGTCCTTAGGATCTGTTGACGTCATCACCCCTATGCTTGCAAAATCCCATAGGATATTCTCCATGAGAATCAGCATGACCCACGCCTTCCAAAGGTTCTAGTTGGAGGCACCCTTCAACCTGTATCCATACCTTATTCCTGCAATTTTCATTTCAATTTTTTTCTATTGTTGCACAAACCTGTTGCCCGCTCCTTGAATCTACAGCTTAATGTTTCCCAGACTTTTTTTGGGCATCCCGAGCCTTCCTAGGCACTTCCCAAACCATTTCTTGTATCCCAATGACTTATTAGGGTGTGAGAGTCTTCTTAGGAAATGCTCAAGGTTGTATTCACCTCTGTATAGTTGCTTGATCCTTTTTTGGGACTGCCCAAAATTTTGGGGCACTATTCTTAGGCTACCCAAATTTTCCTTGGTAGTTTCTCGGCCTTTCCATAGGCCTGTGTAGATGCCCTATCGACTGGTCAAATCACCCTTGGTAGCTACTGGAGGTTGGCTTGGTTTGCGGCACTGATGGTTGACTACTTCTCCTTCTTCACAAACCCTTTTTCCTCTATTATGCTCCATTGACTGCAACCTCCACTTCATCGCCACAGCTCACTCTCTTGCTGCCTTCAACATCCACAAATGACTACTATGCACACGACACTCTTTGTTCTTCTCCCTTTTCTCCTTTCCTTTGACCTAGCCCTTGTACCAGCACACATGGCTAAAATTCCTCCAACCACTTCAATGAGATCCCACTCACTCTATGTGATTGACTGATGTGTCTCCTCCTCTCACCTAGGCTTCATTTTATAACATTACAACATGAAAATACCTTGGGCAAGTACCATGGGCTACCAAATGCCATGGCCCCTATAGATCACTTTACATAAGGTAATTACAAAAGTACATTCACTTTAATAGTTCACTTTAAAAAGTGAAACTCCCAAGTCTAAGATTTCTTTTGGACACCCCTACATGCTAGACACTTGGCCTATCTAGAAGTACCTATCTGATACTACAAAAATCAACAATTCGTACAATGATGCAACGATCCATACTATTGACCCAAAGATCCATATGAATGATGCTAAGGGTCAAACAAGTGATGCAAGGTTTGTATGAGTTGACACTAGGGTCGATTTAATGACGTAAGGGACGTACAAGCTAATGCAGGGCCAATCTGTATAGGGTGATGCAAGGGGGTGATTTGCCACGAAGATCGATTTCTCCTATGCAGATTTTTTTGTGGGACTAAGTTACAAGTTCCGTGATTGTAAATTTCCGATTTTCTCTATGAGCCAAGAAAATAAAATAAAAAACATTGAATGTTTGTTTTTCCCCTTTGATATTTTTCAAAGGTAAACACTTGTGTAAAATGTGATTTATTTTTTGTCTTGATTACGCTGCATTATTGGTTAAAATATCAAAGAATTTCTATTTAAAATTTTGAGTACAAAATTATTGAGAATAGTGATCAGATTTGGTATTTTAGAAATTAACATGTATTATATCCCAAAAGCTTATTGTTTACATTGATAAAATTGTCAAAATGATCCCTATTAAGATTGATTTGGAACCCTTTTGAATGGAAGTTTCTTTCTCTTGACCTTGGGATTTCTTTTAATGGGGGTGACACAATGGTCCACTCTTATTTTATCTATGGCAATGGAATCTAGTCATATCAACAATATTCTCCTGAATAATTCCAAATGCATCCCCATGAAACCATTTTTTGCAGTGTTCACATCCAACATAGAAAACCTATGGATTGTATGACTTCTTGCCAAGAAAGCATCTGGGACCCTTCGAAGCAACCATGCTAACATGCCATGAAAGAAAAATCTTGTTATTCCCAAAATCCTTCCCCAAATAAACACTCTGGTACTTCTTCCATAAAATCCTATTTTGATAGCATAAGTTGTTGGGTATTTTCTCTACATTAGAAACCTATCAAGACCAGAATAACTATATAGTGCAGCATTTACATCAAATATTGAGCAGAGCTCACTTTGTGTCCCTCCAATCTGTCTCTAAAGGGAAGCAACCAGCTTATACTTTATTATCACTAAGTAAGGTTTTCAATAATGTTTTCCTTAAGAATATTCTCTCTTTCCTCAACCAAGCTAGCTTAAAATTATAGCACTTGTAGCATGTAAAATGGAAATCAAATCCATCTAGCCAACTAAAAGTCCCTATACATTCTTAATGAAAATAACATGTTACACCATGTTTATTACATGGTCATATTGTAATTAGTTTGATGGATGATATGATCCAAGGAGATATTTAGGATTGATTTATCTCATGTACCATCTATGGGTGCACACATTTTCCTAGACATGGCCCTTATGGTATACTCAGTGTTCACTAGTCACATAGATGACAAGGTAGTTATAAACCGACTCTGTCTTTGGTAGGTGTATAGTTTCATTGAGGAAAATAGATAATACAAAGATATTTGTATTGGTTCATTTGAGTTTGCAGTTTCTAATATTGAATTAGTATAGCGACTCTAGAATTTTCACAATTGGTGCATCGACAAGATTGGTTGATGAGGGTGTCTTGGTCACACCTTGTGGATGGATACATAGGTTGTAGATAAAATGATCCTATGATATTGTTGGTACAAGTGTTATTTTTTCATGCATTGATGATCACATGTTGTGCTATGGTTTTTCACTATATTTTCCATAGGTCATTTTGTGGACTAGGCTTGATGGTGTTTCTAAAGGAAAGAGATCTAGTGATTTATGTTTGAAAACATTTGTCATTTATTATAGTTATATTCTAACATGGCATGTTGTGTTGGAGCACCCTATAATAACTTGCTTGGGTGGTTGCGACGATTTGCTAGGATATAATAATCCCTTGTTGCACTTTTCATAAGTGATATCAATAGATTTCTAAGGGAAGAAGGTGTCTTCCCCCTTTATGATGTATACATTGTGAGCACCCACAGTCCGCTGAGAGGGGGGGGTGAATCTGTGGACTCAAGAAAATATTTCCAAGTTAATAACTTTGTAAAATAGCAAACAATGCCTTTTGACTTATGAAAGTTACTTCTGTAAGCAATTTACCAGGATCTTTCTAAAACAATCATATATACTGATTTAAAGAAAACTTATATTTATGTCAAAAATATTTTACAAGAAATATGGAGGTGCTTCTACACCTCAAGAGGCTTATGACCTCTGATTTATCATCTTCAGCTGAAAGGGTGCTTCAACACCCTAGGCAAGCTCCAACTTGCCAAAGGACAAATATGTCCTTCCACCCAACCTCCCACCAAATCAAGATGATGCTTAGTTGTAATTTTTTCAAACAGTCCTCAGAATGTCATAACCTAAATTCACTTAATCTGATCTGGAAACAAGAATTACTTATTTTGTTTCTTCACAACTTTGGCAAATAAGGAAAAAGGGAAAAACTCAGCACTCTAGATTGTTCCTCATCTACTGCTAATGCTTGATTTCTTCAAACTTTTCCTGGACCTATTCTACTGCTCAACCACTTCAAGTCACTCATTGGCACCTTCAGGATGACTCCTCTATTGTTGTTGCACTCCTTGGTACCTACAAACTGATCCTTCTACTACTAATGTACCCCTCAAGACCCTCAGGCTGACCCTTTTACTGTTGTTGCACTCCTCGGCTCCTTCAAACTTATCCTTTTACTGCTGCCGCTCTCCCCTCACACCCCTGTAAAGCCTCAAAGCCTTCTATTATCCATGCTTGCTCTCAAACTCATATTTTGATCTTCTCAATTCAATATTTATACTCGTTTGTCATACATCTATTTTTTGAGCCAACATTGCAATTGGTATTAACCTTTTAAATGTGGGAGTCGACCTGTCAAATTCACTTGGAGCTGAATTTAAAACCTTTGTTCCAATTTTAATTATTGTTTATTGAATGACGTCGACCTCTCACAGTGTCTGCTAATTTACATATTTTCCTTTCAGCGGGTAATGGACTAGAAGTGTGAAGGAGATCATAGGTTCGTGGATATGTAACGAATGAGCATCTCCAATGAGTACACGGTCATGGAATACAGGAAACATGTTTCTACATTTATTACCCAATAGTTAATATGTTGATCCATCAATGTTGTAGCATACCCTTCAAGCCATCGTGTCACAACACCTTTAGCTTAGGGTATTAGGGGACATCTCCAATTGACCACAGAATGGATCAATTGGCTCATTAGGTGGTCAAATGTCCATCATTGTGTGTACGTTGTCTATGCCATTAAGCCATCAATGGAAACTTTCAACTATAGCCAAAAATCTCCCCCTTTGTCATTGATTGCAATCTCATCCAACTTCTCTCACCCTTTGACATGATGACAAAACAGGACAGGAGCTAAGTAATTCGAAGCTTCACAATGCCCAAAAAAAAGGTCTCGATATCTTCATAGTCAAGTCTCCCCTTTTGATTCAGTTGGGTATTCTTGCATGGAGATCATCCTTATGCTTTCATGTTAGTTGTTCATCAAGTTGGATTTGCTGGATTTCATGCCATATTGATTCCCCTGAGCTTGTGGCCTATGAAACAACTTGTCCTTCTTCCTCAAAATGTTGTGCCACCAATATCTTTTCACAACCTACTCTGTTCTTTAACACTTGTGTTGTAATGCTTGTTGTACTGAGCTTCATTTTCTACCAAAAACAATCTCTTTATATATTCTGCTTTAGTTCAAATTGCATGCTTGGGGTTGTCATCTCTTCATATATTCTACCAAATATTTCTCACATAGTTCTTAAAACTTCAACTTTATCACAAGGTTATCCTTGGACCTGTTTGTTCAAGTTCTGAATCTGCCATCTATCGTTTCCTTGGGTGCTAAGACTTTATAGCACCCTCAAACGACAAAATTCAATTTTGCAGGGAGATGGCTCCCAGCTTCTGTCTTAGATAATTAAAGGCATATTTGGCTAGAGGTTTGGTAAAGATGTCAACTACTTGTTCCTTTGTATTCAAATATTCCAATTTCACTTGTTGTTCATTAACTTGTTCTTGAAGAAAATGATACTTTATAGGTATATGCTTAGTCTTAGAGTGCAAAACAGGATTTTTAGATATGCTAATGGAACTCGTATTATCACAATAGATTGCTATAGGTTGGTTGTACTCGACTTGAACTTCTTTTAAAGAGTTATTCATCCACAAAATCTGAGTACAACACTCAGCTGTTTCTATATATTCAACCTCGGTAGTAGACAAGGAAATGGATGATTGCTTTCTACTTGACCATGCTACCATACATTCTCCTAAGAAGAATGCATTCCCACTAGTACTTTCCTGTCATCTAAAATTCCTTCCCAATCCGCATCAATATAAGCTATAAGGTTAAACCTCTGATTTTTAGGGTACAAAGTCCAAACTTAGCTATACCTTTTAGATATCTGAAGATTCTCTTGATAGCTAGTACATGTGAAGTTTTTGGGCAAGACTGGAATCTGGCTACCATACCAATAGCTTGCATGATGTCAGGTCTTGATGCAGATAAATATAACAAGATATCGATCATAGACTGATAGTGTGAAACACCAACTAATGGTGCATCATCGTCTTTACTGAGCTTGCAACTAGTGGTCATAGGTGTACTTACAAGGGCACATTCATCCATTCCAAAAAAAATTTAGCATTTCTTTTAGATACTTGAACTGAGATATAAAAATCCCCTTGGATGATTGAGAGATTTGAAGTCCAAGGAAAAAGGACAGTTCTCAAATCATGGACATTTCAAATTCTCGTCCCATGACCTTAGTAAACGCATGACTTAGTTTATCATTATTGCAACCAAATATAAGGTCATCAACATAGACCACAATAATCAGAAGTTCATCCTTTTCTAATTTGAAATAAATATTACTGTTTGCATTGCTTATTTTGAACCCCTATTGAATAAGATAGTTGTCTAAGTGAGCATACCAAGCTCTTGGAGCTTGTATAAGCCCATAAAGGGCCTTCTTCAAGTTCCAAACATAATATTTTTTTGCAGGTTGCTTGAAACCCTCTAGTTGTTCAGTGTAGACTTCTTCCTTTAGTTCACCGTTCAAAAAGGAAGATTTTACATCTAGTTGATATACCTTAAAAATTGTAAAACAAGAGAATGCAAGGAACATTCTGATAGCTTCCATGCGAGCAACTGGGGCAAAGTTTCATCAAAGCCCACTCCTTCAACCTGAGCATAACCTTTGCATACAAGTCTAGCTTTATTCTTGACTATCTTGCCTTCTTCATTCATCTTGTTTTTGAACACCCACTTGGTGCAAATTATATTTTTGTCTTTTGGTCTTGGAATTAGCTCCCAAGTTCCACTTTTCTTAATTTGACTAAGTTCATCACTCATTTCCTTTGCCCATGATCCATCTGTATGTGCTTCGGTGAAGGTTTTGGGCTCAATGGTTGATAGCAGGGCAAGAACTCTTCTTCTTTGTGTTTATCTGAGTTGAATTCCATCTCCAATATCTCCTATGATGAGATCATCAAGGTGATCTCTCTTAACTGACTTGAAAGAAAGTTTGTTGGATGATGGACTTCTATCAGTTGTTGTGGATGCAGGTTATTCATCTTGGTTCCTGTCTTGTTCTTCATTCTGATTTTCTGCTTCATCCTTCATTGATTCTTCTTCCTAATTGACTGTATTTTCTACTTCCATTTTGCTTAGCTCTTTACTGTATTTAGGTAGTTCCTCGTCTACCTTAACGTCTATGCTTTCAAAAATCCTCCTTGACCTCTTGTTATAGCATTTGTATGCTTTCTTACTTGTAGAATACCCAATAAATATTCCTTCGTCAAATCTGGAGTTAAATTTTCCAAGGTTATCATCATTGACCTTGATGTAACACTTGCTTCCAAATACCTTAAAATATCCAAATGAAACAGATCTACCTTTCCACAGATCATACGGTGTTTTATCACTGTTGACTTTCAGCTGGGATTGGTTTATAATGTATAATGTCGTTGCTACTGTTTCCCTCCAAAAGGTATCTGCAACGTCGTGCTTGAGAAGCATAGTTCTTGTTACTTCTTGTACAGTCCTATTCTTCCTTTCCAAGACTATGTTTTGTTGTGGAGTTTTTGCAGCACAAAACTGATTTTGGATTCCATGACTTTCACAAAACCGATTGAACTCATTGGATGTGAATTCACCTTCGTTATCAGATTAAGCACTTGATCTTGTGACCACTTTCATTTTCCACCAAGGCTTTGAAGACTTTGAATTTGTCAAATGCTTCCGATTTTTCCCTAAGAAAAGTTACCTATACCATTCTTGTGAAGTAATATATGAGCAGCATGAAGTACTTTTCTCCTTGCAAAGATTGGGTTCAAGCAGGCCCACAAAGATCTGTATGAATCAGTTCCAAAGGTTTTGAGGTTGAGGGTTGTTCGTTTCTTTTGAAACTTGCCCTAATTTGCTTCCCATGTTGACACGAGTCACATAAGCTTGGTGTTGGCTTGGATAACTTGGGTAAACCTCTAAATGCCTCTGTTCTGCTGATTTTGACTAAATTGTCAAAGTTTAGATGTCCCAATATCTTGTGCCATAACCAATTCTCATCAGTGCGACCAACATAGCAATTTTCTCCCTAGATCTCTTCTAAAAAGTAAACATTTCCAAGAGTTCAAATTCCTCTTCCAACGATTATTTTTTATCCATTCCTTTGAATCTCACAGCCATGAGCATAAAAGAAAATATTGTAGTTAGAATCACATATATGTCCTACACTCAGTAGATCATGTTTTAACCCCTGCACATATAACAGATTTTGTGCCTTTGCTCTACCTTTTAGAGCAACGGTCCCTTTGCCAATTATTCTGGTTGTGCCATCATCACCAAAGGACACATCTCCACTTTTTCCTTTGGTTAAGGAGATAAATTTCCTTTTCTCACCAGTCATGTGCCTAGTGCAACCGCTGTCAATATAGCATTGATCTTTGTCCTTTTGAGCATAAAGGGACATCCCACAAAAGTCATGATCCCTTTCTTCATCTTCATAAGAACTTTTATTCATTCAGCAGTCTTATGCTAAATGTCCAAAATTATTACATGCTGTGCATTCATCTTCAAAATTCTTAAGTACTGAGAATGGATTTTTATCGGAAGGATCATACCTTTTGTGACTCTTGATTCGATTCAAATTTGTATTGGTTGTCCTAGCACGATTTCTCCTTATTGGTGCCTTACAGTCAGCTGCCATGTGACCAAAATTATTACAAGTATAGCAGTTCCCATAAAACAAACTTGGATAATTTTGTCCTCTAGTATAATACGGATTGTCTGTAAAGGATGTCCGATACCTCAGCTCTCTAGCAGAAATCTGATTGTTTGACTTTGTAGCAGGTTGGTACCTTCTAGTTTCATCATTATTTTTTACCAAATCGGCATAACTCTTGAGGTATTTATCTCCATGTTTTTGAGGTTGCTAATCTCCTTGATCCGTTCTTCACTTTATTTTGCCCTGTTCATGAGCAATTTAAAGGCTTCTTCCGAGGGTTGCCTGATTTTTCTTAACTCTGACCTGTGTTTGACCAACGTGTCCCTCAACCTTAGAACTTCTTGGTCTTTAGAGGATTCAACCTTTGTTTTTTCAAAACCAATGCCAATTTTATCACCAAAGTCTCTTTGTTGGTTGAGAAGATTATTAAAGTCGACTGAGCTTTTCTCAAACTTTCTAGTGAACATGTCTGACTTCTTCAACTGCTCTTGTAGATCATTGATTTCATTTTTCTTCTTTATTAGGTCCTCTTTTAGCTGGTCCTTGGCTAACTGTCTTTTGGATGTGACATGCTCTCTTGTTTGCTTCTTGTTAATATCCCTCAAGTTTTCTATTTCTTCTAGGGCTGCTACTAATTCTGCCTCAAGATCAACTACAATTGTTTCTTCATTTGATTCTTCATGTTGATGTTGATTTTCCATTGCAAGGAACAAAATTTCATTTCTGTCAAGGTCCGAGTTTTCCTCATCCCCATCAAAGTATGACACTTCATCATCATCCTTAGAGTAAAGGTTTTGCTTCTTCATCATTCTACCTTTGAATTGATACTTATTTTGATTAGACATACCTCTGTCTCCTTTGTGTGGGCACTTGGCAGCAAAGTGTCCTATTTTTCCACAATTGAAGCACTTCGAAGGAAGCTTACCCTTATATCTACCAATATCTCTAGGAAGTTTGTTAACAACGTTTTTCATCTCCTCATCTGAGACATCTTCAGGATCACCATATAATTGACCCTTCTTGTCCTGTCGATCATTTGTTGCAACTTTAAAGGTTGATTCTTTAGGCTTAGAGTCTTCAATCCTCATTTCATAGGCCGTGAGTATCCCATGCAACTCATCCAGATTGAGTTGGTCCAAAGTGTCTCTATCTTCAACTACAGAAACTTTGGGATTGTATCTAGAAGGAAGAGATCTTAGTATCTTTTGAACTACCACTATTTCTTTGATTTCTTCTCCAAGTCCTCTCATAGTGTTTACCACTTCTTCAACCCTTTGAAGGTATGCAGCAACGTTCTCTTCCTCCATCATCTTTATTCCTTCAAATTGAGACCTGTAAGTCTGCAATTTTGCCTTTTGGACCTTTGAGTTACCTGTGTATACATTGTACAGCATGTCCCATACTTCCTTGGTGGTATCATAATTCATGACTTTGACAAATTCTGAGTTTTCCAATCCTCCTAGATTTGCATTCAAGGCTATCGCATTGTTTTCACAAGCCTTCTTTTCTTCGTTAGTTGTTGGTGCATTCTTAGGTATCACATACCCATTGATGATATTGGCCCATACATCAAAACTTAGAGACATTAGATAGGCCTCCATTCTTTTGTTCCAAAAGGTATAGTTTGTTCCATCAAACTTAGGAATTTTCATGAACTTCATTGTTTGACAGGAGATGCTCTTCAAGAATTACCTTCAAGCTGATCTAGCTCTAATGACGGTACTGGCTCTAATACCAATTGTGAGCACCCACAGTCCATTGAGAGGGGGGGATGAATCTATGGACTCAAGAAAATCTTTCCAAGTTAATAACTTTGTAAAATAGCAAACAATGCCTTTTGACTTACGGTAGTTACTTCTTTCAGCAAGTTACTAGGATCTTTCTAAAACAGTCATATATATTGATTTAAAGAAAACTTATATTTATGTCAAAAAGATTTTACAATAAATATGGAGGTGCTTCTACACCTCGAGAAGCTTATGACCTCCGATTTATTAGCTTCAGCTGAAAAGGTGCTTCAACACCCTAGGCAAGCTACAACTTGTTAAAGGACAAATATGTCCTTCCACCCAACCTCCCACACAATCAAGATGATGCTTAGTTGTAATTTTTTCAAACAGTCCTCATACTGTCTGTTGAGGCCTGGAAATTCGTAGGCAACAACAGTAAGGGATTCTCCCCAGTCAACATTCCCAACTAGCCCATGACTGTTTGGTGTAGGGAATCCGTCCGGTTTGCGGTCCGGCTACCGTAGGTCAAGTAACAAAAATAAAAGGTTTCACCGGTTGCGGCTAGGTCCACCATGTCTATTTTTGTGTTTTTAGTTTTAAGTATGACATGCAAATGCCTATCTAAAATGCAGATTGATTGAGAATGCAAGGAGTGTTCACAATGTGATGTGCAGGTTCTTACCTCTCATCTTAGGTTCTCTTGCATCTAAATCACACACACAACAAGAAATTAAAACTAACTACCTAACCTATCCCTAGGGAGAAAGATTGTCACTTATTAATGAGTAATGTATTTTGTGCATGCATTATAAAAAGAAATCACAGATAGCTGATACTCCTTTCAAACACATGAACCTTTAAAGATATTTGAACAACCAGATAGCCAATTGTCTATGAACAACATTCATTACTCATAGTGGAAATTTTCATAAACAAACTAGAGATCATTCATGCAAGAACATAGGTTCAAAGAGTTAGAATGATCTCACAGCTAATGGACACGAAGCTGAAAACGAAATAGTTCCTCTTCAACAAATCCATAGCATAACATTTGAACATTCCACCAGGCTTTCTCCAACAGTCAAACTGTAATTATTTATTGCAAAAGGAAATAGTTCTTCTTACAATATGTCTTCCAATCTAACTGGGAAAAAAGTCCCTTCTCTTCTTTAAATCTTCTATATTTATACAAAAAAGGACAAGACTGTTGGGCTGCCCATGAATGACTCTTGGGCTTCCCCAACTCTTCACCGTCCATACTTTTCTTTCATTAAGTGCTTATCAAAATTACAATATATTACAATAAAATGAATAAGATGCTCATGAGGAGGGTCCCGCTTGACTACTCAAAAATTTCTTCCATGCTGAAGCCTCTGAGGCAATAATTTTGAATTCAGAAGGTTCTAGGAAACGAATATTTATTTCAAATTTGGCAGCCTGATTTCCTATGACTTCTATTCTGGCTGCGCTCAGGTGAAGTTGGTCTTCTAACAACTTCACACTAACCACGGAATGATCTACTTCATTCCTCGGGGTCTACTCATCTACAACTTTAATGTGTTGTATCCTTTGTTCATCTCCTTGATATCTTCTTTGCAAAATCTCCAAAAACAGGCTGTGGTCTAGAAAGGTGTCCATTCTCTATTCAGCCTCAACCTGGCAGTGATTATAAGTGATCAAAAGTCTTATGAAGAATTATACACAAGCCCCCTTTGTCTTCTTGACAGCCTTTTTGAATTCGTCGGCTGTGTTTATGGCAAACTCCAGTAAATCGTAGTCTTGCCTTGGGGCTTGTTGATCTTTCGATGGTAGATCTGCAGGGGTTTCTTCATTCGCTTCTAACCTCGCCATCCTTCCTTTCAGGACTTCTAAGATGTCCTGCGATCTGTCAAAAAAATATGAAGAGGTTTCCAAAATCTCTTCCAACCGATTGTCCACCTGCAAGATCCTGCACCTCTCTTCCTCTATGGCCACTTGCAGCTGGTGCATCTTGCTTCTCTGTGCCAGAATGTGCTCCTTGAATGGCTGAAGACTAACCTATTGTTCCTTGGCTTCTTCTAGGGCTGCTGTCAATTAGGTAATCTATTCTTTAAGTTCTGCATTCTGCCTCTGAGACTGCCTCTCAGATCCCTCCAAGGTAGCCTTCTGCAGCTCCAACTCCCCTATCCTGCCTAGCAGCTACTCCTTCTCTGCCCTCAACCCTTGACATCCTTACTGCACCTTCTCCAAACTTTCTTGGGCAGCGTCCATAGATATCTTTTCTACTTGGAGGGACTAGAGCTCAACTTTTGAAGACTTTATTTCTCGATGTATGTCTTCAAACTTTATTTTCAACCTATTATTTTCCTCTCGTTCTCTTCTTAGGGTATCTTTGAGCTGGGAAGAGGACTTCTTTGACTGTTTGAGATCAGTCATTATCTGATCTACATTGTCCTCGGAAGCATGGATCAATGCAGCCCCCACTCTGATAGTGAACCTGGGGTCCTTGTCTGTCCCATATACTACAGTTGTATCATTAATCATTTTACTGGACTGCCCCCCAGTTTCGACCTTTCTCTCAGTCCTCTTTACTATCCTTTTCCTTTCCCTATCATAAAATATAGTGTTGAAATGTAGTACCTCCTCCCCTTTCTTCTGCTCAAAAGGGATTAGCCTAAGGGTGGGGACCATAGCCTGTCCTGGTGTGCTGCCAGCAGCTCCCTCAGGATCTTGAATGTCAGGGTTCCCCAATTCCTGAGCCTGACTGTCTACTGTATGGAAAGTTGATTGCTCTGTCACTGTCCCTGTCAGATTTAGCTTTTCTGCTTCCTGCTTTTTCAGCTCCTCATTCATCTTTCTTTTCTTTTCCTCTTCCTCGCTCTTGGCAACTTCTTCTGCCTTTCTAGTTGCTTCTTGTGCAGCTCTTCTCTTTTCCTCCTCTTCTCCTTTGAGCCAGCTTTTGACCTCTTGTGCTAGTCTCCTAGCATCTTCATTTCTTGTTCTAGTTTCTTCCTCCCCTGCCTTTGCTTGCTCATCCTGTCCTTTTCCACCCTTGGTGGTGATTTTCTTCTTAAACCTTCTTCTTAAGGCTGTTATATTTTTTGCACTGCGGAAAATGGATTCCTCTCTATCTCAATGGCTGGTGTATTCAAAATGTACATTTGCTTCTTTGCAGTGCTCTGCCACCTTATTTCGAGAATCATTCTTGTGAAAACGCATTTCCCCAAAATGGAATTTCCCCAACTCTTCCACAAATTCGTCGGCTTTCTTCACCCTAGTAATCTTGTAGCTTCCCAACCTGAATGGCAAAGGAGGGTAAGCTGCTTTCTTATGTTCAAACAAAAAGCTCCCTATGCCATCTAAAAAGACTTGTCTAACTGCCTCTTTGTGGACTACATAGTCAGTGGCATACTTAGGAAGTAGTGAGGGTGCTCTAGAGCATCCAAACATTCTGAAATATAATCCACCCTCAGTCAAGTAATAGTCCGCATACTCTTCAATCACCTGCAATTCCTCCTCCGACATGCAGTTGCACTCTTTCAAGAAAATCAGGGTATACAATGGCATAATGAAGTGCTCACACACTTCCCTGTAGTGATTGTGGTATTTGTGGGCCCATAGTGGGTTATATGCTGAGTAGATTGGTGTTCTTTCCCGGTCCCAAATACACCTCAGATTGGGGAAGGGTCGGTTGCACAGTATGCAATCTATCAATATAGAGCTCATGTAGAACTCTGATCTCTTCTGGGACACCCCTCCTAATGCTGAAGCAATGCAGGCTGGGAGGTTGTTGGACACAATGTTTGCCCAGTTGAACACTATCCCCTGTGTTGCAACATAGAAAATGATAGGCACCCACTCCAATTTGAAGCTTTTACCGTGGGCCCTTCCGAAAATCCTGTTCAGCATCAGGGCAATGAACCTGTAAGGGGTTCTTAGACTTGCAGTGTCATATTCTCCGGTCGGCCTAGTTCTAAAGTTCTTGCCAGGCATGAGCATCCTCTTTAGTGTCTCGACTAGGTCCATCCTGATGGCCTTCAACCAGTCCTCAGTCAAGTATACCTATGCTTCCGATAAGTGGTAGGCTAGTGCCACATACCCAGGGCTATAAGCAGCATAAACTTTTTTATCAGCATTTTCCAGAATCATGGTGGTTACATCTGCCCTAGGCAGAATCTACCCAATCACCTCTTAGCATGGAAAGAGCTCAGGTCTAGTAGCAATTTTCATCAAGGAAGATCTTTCTATATTGGCATAGATGGTTTCTTCTTCAAAACCTATGTCAGGTACTTCTCGGTGCATTATCAATTTGTAAATTTCCCCCCATTGATATTCGGGTTCCACACCAACTATACATTTGGTGTCCTCGTAGGTGTACTCAACTCTGGTAACGATTTCGACTTCGGGTTCCTCTTCAACTACGGGAGCCTTCTTCTTCTGACGTTTAGACATCTTGAATTATGAGGAATTTCCTTGTCATATACAGGAATTTCTTTTAGGTTTTGTTGGGTCATTTCCAGATGACATTCAAAATAAAGACAACGGTATAAGTGTTTTACCTCATATATGCTAAACATGAGTGCAGCTTATGAAAAATAAGCAAACAATGTTCAAAACCAAATGCTCCTGACCAAAAACTAAAACCAGCTCATGCCCAACAATTTGCGGATTTAACTTAGAAAATCACGACCTTCCAAGAATGACGAATATCCCCCTCCTCTTGTCAACATGAACACAGTCCCGAAACCCCCTCTCGACACTACAACCTACACGTTACGCAAAAGACAAAAGGAGCCTAATCTCAAATGAAGGCACTGCAAGTGGTAGCGCACTAGAAGACAAGGGGAAGCTACTTGCTGTAAAACGCTCACTTCACGGTCTGACTGGGTAATGCAATTCTAACCTAGACTGGTTCAAGGTTCGGATTCGAATTTGCATAGTCTCACCCTACGTGGGAAGTAAAAACAACATCACGGTCCTGGTTCGTGAAGACGAGGGCGACTGAGCTATGGAACCAGACTCACGGCATCTTGGCAAAAACCATAAAAAACGCCCCCCTGGACGGCCACACGTAGACTGGGGGAAACTGGTGCGAACAGCGTAACGGCTTTCTGCACCGGTTTCCCTAGCAATCGAGTGCGGTCTACAAAACCCCAACGATTGCGAAAGTCCTCATCAAACAGACTTTACCTTCTTTTGTTTCTTCACAACTTCGGCAAAGAAGGAAAAAGGGAAAAACTCAACACTTTAGACTGTTCCTCGTCTACTGCTAATGCTTGATTTCTTCAAAGTGTTCCTGGACCTGTTCTACTACTCAAACACTTCAAGTTACTCCTTGGCACCTTCAGGTTGACTCCTCTACTGTTGTTGCACTCCTCGGTACCTACATAATGATCCTTCTACTGCTGTTGTACCCCTCAGGACCCTCACGCTGACCCTTTTACTGTTGCTGCACTCCTCGGCTCCTTCAGACTTATCCTTTTACTGTTGTTGCTCTCCCCTTACACCCCCATAAAGCCTCAGAGCCTTCTGTTCTCCATGATTACTCTCAAACTCATATTTTGATATTCTCAATTGGATATTTATACTCATTTTCCATACATCTATTCTTGAGCCGACATTGCAAATGGTATTAACCTTTTAAATGTGGGCGCTGACTTTACAACCTTTGTTCCAATTTTTAATATTGTTTATTGAATGAGGTCGACCTCTCACAATGTCTGCTAAGCTACATCTTTTCCTTTCAACAGGTAATGGACCAAAAGTGTGAAGGAGATCATAGGTTCGTGGATATGTAACGAATGAACACCTCCAATGAGTCCACAGTCATGGATTACAGGCAACATGTTTACTACATTTATTACCCAGCAGTTCATATGTTGATCCATCAATGTTGTAGCATACACTTCAACCCATCGTGTCACAACACCTTTAGCTTAGGGTATTACGGGCCATCTCCAATTGACCACAGAATGGGTCAATTGGCTCATTAGGTGGTCAAATATCCAGCACTTTGTCTACGTTGTTTATGCCATCAATGACAACTTTCAACTTTAGCCAACATATAAGATGAATACACATGATCAAAAGAGAAAAGCACTCCCTCCCTGTTTTGTAACCTAACTATACTTGTATTCCATCTTTATTTGGCTTGGAAGAGGGCACACTAAGGTTTGATTAAGGTTTCTTCTAGATGGCACACGTGTTCACGCAATGTGGATCCCCTTAGACTCTCCACAAATATCTAATCCTAGCGCATGTAAAAAAAATATGTGTGGTTAAAATTGTTTTACGAAAGTCAAGTGTTATTCCTTCTTCCAAGGGTGCACACCACTCAAAACTTTGTCAAAACACAACTTAATACCTTCATTCAAGGGAGCGCTCTTATGTACTAGATAGAGCCATGCATTGTGGCACATATGGCACATTTTTCAATGACATTTTGAGGACAACACTAGAGCTTGGCCAATATTATATTTTGCTAGGAGGGATTTCCTTAGAAAACTATTAAAACTTCCATGTTGACCAATCCAAGAGGAGTGCTCAAGGAGGTTAGTGTTTGGTTCCTTGTAGACTCACTAGACAAGTCAATCGACTAATTCAAGAGTTTGTTGAGTCATTTTTTCCCACATTCAAGAGGGGTGCATGGTTTAAGGAAGATGGATCATTCATCTTGCTCAACAAATTGTCAATATATTATTTATTGTTGAGCAAATCTCTCCAAGACATTAGATAGAAAAAATGTTATTTTGGTATTTCAATAATAGATCTAAGATTTTGAACATAATAATATTATTTTTTTAATGGCCTATAACTCTACTTAAACAAGGATCCTTCATTTTTAATGGAGTAAGCTATCTACTCGACAATTTGCACCAGGGCCCACTCGACATCATCAAGTAGATAGCTTACTCCGTTCGAAAAACTTTGTGAGGTAAAGATCCTTTGGACTTCCTAGATGCCTGCACGTCCTTCATAAAAAAACTTCACCCCAAACGTTAGTCCACTCCGTTGTCCCTGTCAGGACCCAATCCCATCGTAATCCATGGATTTAATGCATGGCATTGAATACATGTTTGAACGTAGCAAACCTCCCCTGTGTCCTTACTGCACTCCACCAATTTGAGCTTCAACAACAATCCACTAGTTTGGGCTTCAACAACATGTAATCCATCACATTCAGTCATGAACTCTCATCCAAGGATACCTCGACAGCAATCCACCAGTTCGGCTCCAGCAATGAGTGATCACGTTCAGTCCTAAACTCCTCGACAACAGTCCACCTATTCATCATTTAGCAGCAATCTACCAATTAGAGCTTCAGCAGCAAGTAATCGCTTCAAATTGTTCAAGATTATTGGGTGTTCACAACAAGCTTTACTATTGGAATAGTTCTTACAAGAAAACGAATTTTGCAAATGCACCATCTAGGGTTTTTCCCTATATTTATTTATCCCTTACTTCTAAACACAAGATTATCATAAAATCAACAAAGCAAGCCTCAAATCCAACATTATAGCCCCAATTTCCAAATACCATAGGCCATGAAAGGGTAAAATTCTCATAATGCCTCGATAAGAGACCGGATAGGGTTCTACTCTTTTCGTTTGAATGGGACATTTGGAATATCCCATGATCACTCTTGTGCAACAAGTGAAAGACCCACATGAATGAGAACAATCAGGAAGACTCGATCTCGCAACTTGAACCATGTTGTTGTAGTAGTTGTGTGAGGCATCCCCTTAGAAGTCGGCCCAAGAATTATAATAATAAAATTGTTTTTTATTTTAGAAATAACAAGTCAGTACCAAAAAATAAAGGATAAGTCGGCCCTAGTAAAATAGGCAAGTCGACCCAGTTGAAAATTAAATTGGTAACAACTCAATGTATAAATAGAAGGGTGCCTCACTCATTTTAACACACAACAATAAGACAAGTTCGCTCAAGCAAGGAGTTCACTATTGCAGCTAGGAGAAGTGTCTTCTGGGGTTCTCCACTTGGAAGAAGTTTCTCTTATATTTTATTGGGGTTTATGCTACTACTATCTAGATGTACATTGATCTCAATTGGAAGGTGTGAGCTCGAGGGAGCCAATATATTTTTATCTATGATTGGGAGGTGATAGATCATCCTCGTGGTTAAATGAGCTCCACAATCATTTTGTTTATGTGCTTTGTCATTCTTTTAGTCATCCTACAAAATATAACATGGTATCAGAGCAGTGCTGCCAGAAACTAGGGCTCCACATTTCGGAGTGTTTGCAGCCTCAAATCATCTCGAAAGGAGCATAGATAAACTTTCCCTAGGAGGGTACATCTTTCTATGGTGGCCAAATTATGTTTGTTGAAAGTCTAATTTTTAACCTAATACAATCGGGGTCAGGACCTAGGGATCCTTAGATGTAGCCTCTTTGTCCACATTTTTGGCTCAATTTTATCTTGCTCCAACTACCTTGGTAGGGCGCAACTATCTATAGAAGCATATTTCAGATCCAGAAATTTTCATTTCTCACCTATTCTCTACCGGAATCAAGAAACTAGGGATTCCAATTTTTAGTTGTCTTGTATACATATCTAGGAGAAAAGGAGGTCACTTCAACTCGCTTTTGGAGAGAAAATTTGCCTATAGAATCAATTTTACAAGTATCCAAACTTCAAATTTAACCTAGCCTCTGTTAGGGTTTCTATAGCAGTTTTCAAGTTGGGGTCAAGAAGATCAACATGAAGGTTGAACATAGACTTAACGGGGTTTCCAATTCTAAGGTTCCCATTAAGATTGTTGATGAGGATATTCCATAACAAATGATATGAAGAAGAAGGATCTACCTCATATCCAGTGATTCAAATGTCAAAAGTTCAGACACTATGATATATAGTGTCATAATTCAAAGAAGGCGAGACACCCAGCTTCAACCGTTGATATTGACGAAGAAGCTCAACATGAGAAAATTCAAGTCCTTACATCTCATGCCAAGAAAGGAAATGTTAAGGGAAGAAATTTTCATGGCAGGAAAGACAAACGTGGAAGATCAAGTCCTATTCCGGATCAAAAGAAGAAAAGAAAGAATCTTTCACACACCATGTGTTACAAATGTCGTAAATATGGAGACTATGCCAATCACTGTCATAGTTCAAACAAAAGGAAGCATGTAGCCTCCATTGCTGATATCGATGAGACACTCCACATAAGAAGTCAAGAAATGTGAAACGATTTCTTCCCTAGTACTCTCGATGCTGAGATGATGAGATGAAGATCCAAACTACGATGGAATTCCAGCAAGAAGATGAGGATCAGAGGACTCATAATTCATACAAGGAGGCAGTGGGAGCCCACCCACAAAACAATAAAAGATAAGCATTTGGATTTATCTCTCTTATAGATTAGATTTGTTTATCGTGAACATATTTTTCATAACAAGTTATATACATATCTATATTCCTAGAATTGGGAAGGTGATAGAGCGTGTGATATAGTTCTCTTATAAACAGTAGGCTCATGTAGCATTTATTATGTACATGATCACTTAAATAGCATGTAATGCTGAAAAAAATTCCATGAACCCATCTAGGATGATATCTTCTTCTAACATGCTTAGAGTAGTGCACACTCTTGATGGCATGTTCTAATGGAGATAGCAAGCATCCAAATAATAACCATGTGTGTGTTGCGTTGAAGCATTGGCTAAGATGCCTACATACCTATATGAACTATTTTCATTGCATTGAATGAGATTGATTATGCAATTTAACTAACCATTTCACGAGATTTTACTAGTAGGGAAAAGATCGTGTGTTATGTCCTACAAGAGAAGAATGATTAGACTTGTTTCGAAAAACAAGCAATGGACATATAGATCATGTCAATTATTGTGTGTGAGCAGACTGATCAGAAGTGGAAATGTCATGTCCCCTCCCCTCTTACATTGGCATATAAGGGAGGAGCGCAACTTCACTCACTTGCTCTGATACCACAATGTCACGTACCCATACACCTGACTTACATTACATATCAATAAATCTATTTCTTTCTCTTAAAATAAGACATGGCCCATGTAACACCCCTTAACATTCATCCTGAAGCTTAAAAAACACTATAACAATCGTTTTGCAGCTCACATCTCCATTCTGTAACCAGAAAAGTCATTTCCGCACTGATCCTGACTTTTCTGCCCTCCGCCTTCCGCCTTCTACATTCCTCAGTGTGCTTCGCGGTAGGAGAAACTCTGCAAACCACCACTATGATATCTGGCCCTTCCGCTTTCTGCGGCGCATTTCAAGTAGCGAAAACTCAAATTATTATGGAGTCATTTGTTATCCTTCCGCCTTCCGCATTCCGTGGAGGATTCCGAGTAGCAGAAAACCACAATTTGCCTTATTCCTTTTTATGTTTTTAGATTTCCAATTTTCAATTTTTGGTGCGGATCCCGAGGTGCGGAAATCCCACAATACCTATTCTTATTATCTTGCTTTTCGCTTCCTGCCTTCTGCCTTCCGCTTTCCGTGGGTCGACTCCAGGGTGTGGAAAACCACATTTTTGCCTTATTTCTCTTTCTGTTTTTTGATTTCCACATTGTGCCTCCCACCTTTCGCAGCGGACTCAAGGTTGCGGAAACGCTTAAGTCAGAAACATTCTGACTTTGTAGCCAAGCTTCTAGCCTCCGTGAACTTAAGCAGAATGCATTCAAAAATAAAAGGCATATGCAGATGTAAAATGCAGGAAATACAGCTGAAGTAAATCTCTACTTGAATCTCTAACATGCATTCAACATATTCAACACATTCATAAGCAAATATATTGCAGAATTAAAATAACCAGAGAATACGTATCTTGAAGATGAAGTTGTCTCGCAACTAGCTATGTCTCTACAACGTTCCACCCAACCATAGGCCAGTTGTGTTCATCAATCTCTCAACACAACTGCCACCCCCAAGCTGGGCATGATTTCCACAAGGAACTAGGGAGCAGTAAGCTCACACACATAACCAAAACACATCAAACATAGCCAAGCCAACCTACAGTTGGGTTTATCAAGTTTTCCAACCAAGCCAATACACAATTGGGTTTATTAGGCTGCAGGCAGTGACTCGCACATAGCCAACATTCACATTAAGGTCCAGCCAAGCCAACCATCAGTTGGGTTTATCAGGTTGTTTAGCCAATCCAACACACCATTGGGTTTATCAGGCTACTCAAGCAGTGATTCACACATGGCCAAATGCACAACAAGACACAGCCAAGCCAACTAACAGTTGGGTTTATCAGGCTGCTCATCCAAGCCAATATACGATTGGGTTTATCAGGCTTCCTAACCAAGCCAATATATAATTGGATTTATCAGGCTGTCGGCCAAGCTAATTTACGTTTGGTTTTATCAGGCTGCTAAGGTATTGGAAAGGAAGAAGGGCTAAGCTAGTGGCTCATTCACAGAGCTAGGGGCACCTCCACAAGATCTATCTCTCCTAGCATCCACAATACCTACACACCCAACATAAGGAAGTATCCCCTTCTCTGCTACACAGTCCCTCGGGCTATACCTTCCCTTCCAATGCTCTTCAAGGTGTGCATAGAAGATTCACCAACCACTCTTATGTTTTTGTGAGGTTTTCCCTCTTCACTAGGTTTATCAAGCCCATTCGACGTCTCTTCCACTCCTAAGTCTTGCATACAGTTCAGACCCAAACCAGGGCTCACATAACAACAATCCATAAGGTAACATAGCTAAATAGCATTCCATTCTGTAATATAGAAAAACGATGTAACACCACAACCAGGGTTCCCAGCCAAGGATAGGTGAAGAGATACACTGCAGAACATGAAATGAACGCCATTGCTAGCTCTCGTTGCGTCTGTGAATAATGAACAATGAACAACCCACAACCCCCTTCCTTATGGCAACTGAGGGATAAGGACTGTATGACTCGGGCACGCATTTCTGGGTTTACTTGCCCCATAAGCAAAAATACGGGTTTTCTCAAACCACAGGTTTGCTCAGACTGCAGACTGGCTTAGTCAGGAAATCGACTTCCATGCCACTCCCTGCCCAAGGCATTAACTGTCTCAACCAACTCTGGGAAGAATTGAATGATTGAGTGCAGAAGTCAAACTGGGTAGATGGGAGCTTATGGGTTCTCTCATTGACACTTGGCTTAACCCTATTGGATCAAGGGTTTGGATAGTTCCCCTCCCCATTCTTTGTGAAATCATGTCCCCATCTCTTTCATTGTAGTGAAGAATTGAATGATTGAGTGCAGAATTCAACTGGGTAGATGAGAGCTTATGGGTTCTCTCATTGACACTTGGCTTAACGCTATTGGCTCAAGGGTTTGGATAGTTCCCCTCCCCATTCCTTGTGAAATCATGCCCCCATATCTTTCATTGCAGTGCATAGCTAGTTGTGGTATTTTATTAAATTGCATATTTACATGATATCTTCAAAATATAATGTGCCTAGCTAGCACGAGAACCATAGGCATCGATTCTAATCGCCTATAAATAAAACACCAAATCAATGGCAGGGCCTTGGCCTTGAGCTCCTCGCCATTATTTAATAACAATATTTACATCATGTACAATTTTAATACCATGGGGTCAAAATTGGGGTGTTACAGGAAAGCTTAAAGGAGCATGACTCTCAACCCAAACTATAGAAGGATGACTTTCGTAACAAATGAAGCAGTTGGATGGAAGTAAAACTATTCAACAGTAGTAGTAGACAGAAGAGGAACTAATACATCCATCTATATGTGGACACATGAGCCATAGGCCCAAAGGATCTGATATAGAGATTAGCAATTGGGAGCAGAAGGCTCCAACAGATGCCAGTCTCTCTACTACAGATGCTCATCTCTTCGATGATTATGGAAAGAAATTGGTTTCTAGTTAGAGTCATGACAAATGGATTAGAGTATGTTAGTCCTGGAGGACGAGAGTTATTCAATTGATTGTTCAGGAGGTACACATTTATTCAGTTAGAAGTGTACCTCAAGATTCGGAACATATGGTTGGCGATGATCTCATGTTCATGATGATGTATATTGGTGATTTATTCGTCACCGAGACAGAGGAAGTTAATCCTTGAGATGAGGACATTGGACTATTCTATCACTTATTGATGATCCCACCATATAGACACTTGAAGGATCCTTGATGAACCTAATGGATACTTACATTTTACCTGTGGACAACTCCAGAGAGGGAACATGATGCTCAGCTACAAAGGGAGAAGAATGCTCAAATACAGAAGGAGCAAGGTGCTCCATCACAGAGGGAGCAGGGTGCTCCATCACAGAGGGAGACCTACCGGACACCCTGTAATTGGGTGGGGAGACTAGTCACTTGATACTCTCCCATACGGGTGCATGAATTCAGTTATGTGATTTGTTATTATTTCATTCATTTGCATTTTATGACTAGAATAGGGCAAGACAGAAATGTCTGCCCCGATATATTTGATACCTCTATTAGCTTATAAGTGTGTTGGTTCTCCAAAATTTATACAAGAGAACATTAGTACCTGTATGATACAAGATGGGACCCTACCTGACTCTTGAACACCCTGTGATGGGGTAGGGGACTGGCCCTCGAAGAGTAGTGTTGATGCATCGAGCAAGAGTTCCCCCAGTATCGGCCTTAAACTTGGCTAGGGGTGAATGGATCTAGGTGGGATAGAAGCTTCTCCCAATCATCCTGAGATGGGATGGAGAGATTGGTCTCTAGTTGCATACATTATCCTTTTAGAGGTTGAGAATCGAGCATTCCTTCAATATTGACCTTTGTGACTCGGCTAGAAGTGAATGACTCAGCTGGGTGGGACAGAATGTTCTCCTATTCATCCTGAGATGGGATGGGGAGATTGGGCCCTAGTTGCTCATAGTTCAATGTCCCAAACACTCTTCGATGGAGTGGGGAGATTGGTTCCATGATTATATCTCTCATTAAGAGGGAAGAACGATTATACAGATACCATGCATTCTCCCAATCACTTCAAAAAAAGTGAGGAGATCTCTCCAACATTCTGAAAATGATGGAGAGGTTGGATGGATGAACCAGGTGAGTCATATCGGGCTTAATGTTCAGTCATGATTAGTGGTGAATGTCCCTAACGTAGCATTATACACAAGGATCGAGATGCTAATGGCTCCAGTATGCAGCATCAGGCTAAATGTTCACCCACAGTTAGTGGTGAACGACTTTAGTGTAGTCTTTCTTAGACTCGAGGTGCTGACATAGTTCTCATCCAAACAGTCGTGCACAACATCGAGCTAAATGTTCACTCATAGTTAGTGGTGAATGGATCTGGTGTATTCTTGCTTAAACTCGAGGAGCTGACATAGTTCTCATATAGACAGTGGTGCACAACATTGGGAAAAATGTTCACTCACAATTACTAGTGAATGGCTCTGGTGTAGTCTTGCTTAGGCTCGAGGTGTTGACATAGTTCTCATCTAGACAGTCCTGCACAGCAGTGGGCTAAATATTCACCACAGCTAATGGTGAATGGCTCCGGTGTAGTCTTAGACTCAAGGTGATATGTATTGGCTAGGAGTGTGAGGCTTTAGATACAGACATTCTCACCAAATGAGAAGCTTAGAAGTGATGTAGAATGCCCCCCTCTCTAAGAGGGAGTGTTAATGTTCTCCAGGGTTCTGTGTGAACTGATATGAATTCTGGGTAGAATCTTGAGTTATATGTGAACCCCTTATCCATGTTCCTCGGTGGACTGAGTCGAGTTGATGCACGAGTGACTCTCCGATGGACAGGTAGAGTTGTGGAGCTAGTGCATGTTCTCCAATGGACTGGATTGATCTGACGCACGAAGATTGAATTGTTGACACTTCTTGACAGACTGAGATTGTGTTAGATGGCATTCCTTATGATAAAGAGATGTTTGAGATAGCCATGATGTACAGATGAGATCCAGATGTGTTCCAGTATGATAATATCGATGATGCCTCCCTGGATAAAAGGGAGTGTTGGTGTAGTAGCTGTGTGAGGCATCCCTTCACAAGTCATACCGAGAATAAAAATAATAAAATTGTATTTTATTTTAGAAATAACAAGTCGACCCTAAAAAATGAAGGATAATTCAGCCCCGGTAAAATAGGTAAGTCATCCTAGTTGAAAATCAAATTGGAAGCAACTAAATTTATAAATAAAAGGGCACCTCACTCATTTTAACATGCAACAACAAAACAAGTTCAATCAAGCAAGGAATTCACTACTGTAGCTAGGAGAAGTGTTTTCTGGGGTTCTCCACTTTGGATAAGTTTCTCTTATCTTTTCTTGGGGTTTATGCTACTACTGTATGGATGTCCATCGATCTCTATTGGAAGTTGTGAGCTCGAGGGAGACAACAACTTTTTGTTTATGGTTGGGAGGTGATAGATTATCACCATGGTTAAACGAGCCCCACAATCATTTTGTTTCTATGATTTGTCATTCTTTTAGTGACCCTACACAATCTATCAAAGCATTTTTCTTCACTTCGCTATAACTATGCCCTGATACACATCAAAAAAATTATTGAGAACACAGATTTATAAATCTTCATACATATTATAAAAACAAAACCACAGAATCTTCAATGTTCCTTTCTCAGAGCAATTATTATTTTTTAAATTGGTTTGGCATTATCTTCAATGCATCTTAATTTGTATAAAGCTCTTGTATGGAAGAGACTCTGAAAGTGGAGCCAAGTTGGATATGTTCTCATTTTGGAGATAAGTTATATTAATTTATATCGCTACTTGTAGTTTATGTGAACTAATTAATGGCAAAGCATTGAGTATTAGATTATTTTAGGGAAAGGTTTATGGGATATATTAAGGGGCTCATATATTAAGGGTAGTCTTACAACACCAACATTTTTTTGTTTAAGTTGAATTTGGGTAGGATTAGGAATATGTTGTGTGGTTGTAATTAAGAATAGCCAATGTTAGTCAAGATCATAGATGACGTTTTAATGCTAGATTTAAGTTGATCCCCGACTCATGAAAATATAAAATGGAACTCCTCCCTTGAGGGATTCGAGGACTAAATCTGAAATTTCTATAGCAATCCCCATTTGAAAATATATTGTTTTTGTTTCATTTTTAAAAATGCATAGATATTTCATTATTTAATGATATAAAAATACATCAATAATGTTCCAGTATTAACCCAAAGGATGGTCACACATGTAAATAATACACAGTATTTCATACACTGGTTATCTTTCTCCTACATGAACAACATTTGAAATTCAGTGTTTCTGTCCACATATATACAAGGTATAAGATTTAAATTTGCAGTGCATAATTTAATGGTGATAACATAGTTCTACGAAGAGTTATAATATTCATCCAAAATAACCAAACATAAAATGTTTGTAGATTGGTCTAGATGAATCAAGAATCCCTTTAACTAACACTACATTTCAACTTTGGACAAGTTCAATGAACCAAGCTTGTATAAGAGATCAAACATTGCAGGTTGATCTGGGTCAGTGGCTCTGGTTAAGATTGAAGGAAAGAAGAATCCATCTTCCAGAGCTAACCAGCGGTGTTAAGCACTTGATTTGGTGTCTGTGGAAAAAAAACACTTGTTTATTTTTCCTAAGCAGCATTGAGAGCCATTCTCTAGGAGAATGGAGGCACCTAGTCAGTTACCAGCTTGGGGCCAAGGGCCATTCTCAGGTAGAATGGTGGCACCTAGTCAGTTACCAGGAAATTAACCCAATCTGGGACTAGGACCTCAGCCTGGGGTTGAGGGCCATTCTCTGGGAGAATGGAGGCACCTGGTCAGTTACTAGGAAATTGACCCAGTCTAGGACTGGGACCTTAGCCTGGGGCTGAGGGCCATTCTCTAGCAGAATGGAGGCACTTGGTCAGTTACCAAGTAATCAACATTGAGTCATCTGATGCAGCCTGGGGCTGAGAGCCATTCTCTAGGAGAATGGAGGTGCTTGGTCAGTTACCAAGTAATCAACATTGAGTCATCTGATGCAGCCTAGGGCTGAGGCACCTGGTCAGTTTCCAGGTCATCACCATAATCCCTACACCGGGTATGGGCAAGTGATGCACTCCTCTCCTTGATATATGGACTACGAGACCTTCTCCAAGGACTAGCTACCCCTAGTGGAAAAACCTAGCACTTGATCTTGGTGGAAATGAGAAGATTAAGATAAAGCATTTAATAATCCTCCTTACTTATGAAGATGCACTTTGATTGGGCATGAATGGACCATGGGGACCTTGTGGAACTCTTGAGATGACTTATTGTGGTCACAAAATCACTTGAAGGACCAAGTAACCCTAACACAAGTATTGGTCCAAGTGACCATCAAATGAAGGACCAAGTGGCTCAAAGACAAATACCAAAAGACTGATGAACCACAAAAGATTAAAAGTCAATGGTCAAAGATGAAAAAGAATGTAAGCCCTAATGTCAACTTTCTAATTATGTGGAAACACCTTATGTTTGATGGAATATAAATAACGAAGCACTTCAACTCATTTCATCATCATTTGGATTGCTCCAAAAGGACAAGTCGTGTTTCTTGGCTAAGGTCTTCTTCTCCTTTATCGCAATGATTGTTTTGGACTAAGGTGGCTATCTACTGGTGTATATTTCTCTTCTCCCTAACGTGACAAATCTGGGCAGACACTAGGGTTGTTTTTGTGCTCTCTTCCTTCACGGTAGCAGCAAGAAGAGGCTGTTGTGTTTCTTGGCTAAGGTCTTCTTGTCCTTTATCGCAACGATTGTTTTGGACTGAGGTGGCTATTTGCTGGTGTATATTTCTCTTCTCCCTAACGTGACAAGTCTGGGCAATCATTAGGGTTGTTTTTGTGCTCTCTTCCTTCACGGTAGCAGCAGCAAGAGGCTGCTAACAGCCATGGTGATGGGAGGAACAGTCACAGTGGTGAGGAGCAGTCACAGATTCCCTATTTGGGTTGTCATACATGCACCTGATCCTTGCTAGGGCTCTCCTTTATGCATCTGAGCCCTATTAGGGTCGTCCTACAGCAGCAACATTCCACCAACAGACCTCGATGAAGGAAACAGCAGTTACCACAGTGCACGTAGCAGCAGTAGCGAGGTAATGCAATGGCAGCAAGTGATAACAGTCCACATGGCAGCAACAACACAATCCACATCACAACAGCAACATAAGTGGCCGCAGTAAATTGTGAGCCTGCTATGGCTTCCACATATCCATTTTTGTATAGACTGGAAGAACACAGTCTGTTGGGTAAATCTTATCTACATTCATCTTAGAATTATGTGATCGAATTATCTCTACCCATGTATAAACTCAGTCATCTCATTTAGAGAATGAATTATTAATGCTTTGGGTTTTTTGTCCTTAAAAGGTTTCCCTGTGAAAAATATTGTGTTCAATTGTGTGGATGTTTTTTACTGCTGCATATGTTCTATTGTTTTTAAAATCTCTAGTACTATCTCTCTTATAGTATGGAAATTTTAAAATATCATACACGTTAAATTTCAACAACACCGCAATGTAAGTTCATATGCTGAAAATATAGAGCTCCATTTACCAAAAAAGCACGTGCAACAGTTGTTCCAAGGCCTCGCCAGAGGACTAGAAATCCTTCTTCTCTTACACTCTTCTTGAAGCAATCAACAATCCCAGTGTACTTGGGAGATGCATCAGCTTGTCCTTGAAGTCTAGATTTGACCACATCCAATGGATAGGAGAATACCCAGCTTGCCACTCCTACACAACCCCCTGTTGTGAGCATTGTTAATAAAATCTCCTCTACATTTTTCCAACCACCTGGGTGAAGCCATTCTTAACTATATTCATGTCCAAAAGTAGACACCATGAGCAGGAGAATCATAAAGTACATTAATACTAAATCCTCTATAAAGGCCTTTCAATCCTTCTCTTTGTATGATGTTCCTTGCCTCCTTAATTGGACTGATTTTATCAAAGCTTGAAGTAGGATTTCTAGTTGTGTTAACTTGTAAGCCAATCATGACAAGCTCCATTGGTGTAAGAATTATAGTTTGTATAGTGCATGCTCCTATACCTGCCAAATCTACACTTTTATATGATGGTGGCTCATTCTTATTGTTGTTGCCATCAAAAGCACAAGATAAAAGGGCATAAACTTGGAAAGCTACAGCATTATGCACACATGGAGAGAACAAATGAAGATTAATGCTTCATATTTCAAATGGACCAGGCCATCCATGTATTGTCTAAAATGTTAAACCACTAAAACATCGTCACAATCTTTCATTGTTCTGAAAGAAGGGAAACTACTTCTGACTAGTAAAACAGAAAAACACTCATTATTTTATTCATCGAAGTGGCCTAAAGTTTAAACTAATGACAAGATCTAAGTTGTTAAACTAATGAAATTGTTTTTTTGTTTCCTTCTTGTTTTTACAGCTCATCCAAAAAAACAAGACAGTGCAAGAATGGACACTATGCATTCAAGTGTCTTATTATCCCAACCCAGGACAAGCAACCATTGAATATGTCTTGCACAACAATGCTTTGAATGAGGTCATCCAAAGAAAAAGAGAGATACGTGGAACGACAACGAACAACGAAGGTTACTACATTTTGCATGTAGAAGGGCTAAAAATAGCCAAAATGTACAGTGCCAATGACATGTGTGTCTACACCAACTTTGAACTTCTCTGTAACCAAATGAAATGAATCTACTAAGTTAGAAAAGGGAATTTAAAACCTCTTCATGTACAAGAAAGAACCACTGCTGTTGAATTTCAATTCTTTACGATCAACCACCATTAAAATATCAAGAGGATGTTCATTGATCTACTGTCTGAGGAAATGTCAACTCTAGGACGATGTGAAAAATGAAATGGTATCAACATATGTTGCATCAAAATTTAGGCTTGCACATTGTTACACATCTCCAATATGTGTATGTTCTTTTTTGTTATAATTGTTTTGGTGTCACTCTGTAATGTCCCTTTTTGAATTTTTTTTAAAATGCCCAATTTTTCAATTTTTTCACAATTTTGGCTCTTGACTAGTTTTGATGTCTAGACTTCCAAATTGACCCAAATGCTTCCAAATTTTCTCTGAAGGTAGATGACTGATAACATAACTTAAATACCATGCTCATGCATGTTTTTTGACCTCCCAATTACTTCTGCAAACTTGTTTAATGTTCTGTTCAAAGTAGGAGTCTTTACTAGCAAATTGGGGCTCCAATTCCCCTTGGGTAATTGCCGGAAATGGCTTCAAAAATTATCCGAAAGTCACTTGAATTTCTGAACAGAGGCTGGGTATGTGTAAGGAACATTTTCAAAGTCTCATATGCATCATGGTTCAGTTTATACAAGTTGTTATGACTCTTTCCAAAACAACTCCCAAGTCACAATTTCGACCCTTAGGGAAAATGCACCAAATCTTCTCCCAATGCAATAAAAATGAGTAAAATGGATTCCAATGCTCAAGTACTGAACATGAGACTTTAAATACACATTAATTACAGTCCAGCCATCATAAATTTATCAGAGATACATTCCTCCATTCGAAATAATAAGCATTGCCATGGCATATATCAAAATGGAGTGGAAATGGTCATTGTTTGCTCATTAAAAGTCATTTTGACATACAACTCTTGGGAATTTTGACTTGAAACTTTCTGAGAATGAAGAATAGAGCATATTGAACTTTTTACTATCAGAAATGGAGAATGAAAGGCTCTCCCAATTCGAAATCATCACCATTACAATGGTTCACAACAAGATAGTGGGGAAATGACATTATTTCTTCATTGTTCAACATTTTTACATGAATTCTTTTGGGTATTTCGACCTGAGAGTCTTATGAACATGAAATACAGAGCATATACATCAGCACGTAATATAATTGACATTATAATCTTCCCCAAAGAGATCAATATCTCACCCAAAGTGCAATCCCTCCATTGGCATGAATATGGTGTGAAAACTGGAAATAGTTGAGAGAGAGTGCTGCAATAGAAGAATCCACATGCTTTGATGTAGCTTACACCTGCAAATAAAACTCCATTAAAGCTCCATGAAAGACTTGAGTGGCCTCTCCAAACACCAACTAGGATGAGAATCTTTCACCCTCGAAATTGGCTTAAACAAGAAAACTAGTCATCCACTAGCTCTCACAATTCACAAATGACAATTTCACAAATGATCAAAAGTTTTTTCTCATCGTTGATCCATGTATTTTATAAACATTATTAGCCTTCTAAGGTTCCAAATCCATCCATAAACGAAATCCAAGTCGAATTGGTGTGGTTGCTCATGATATGCCATGTGGCCTCTCTCTTCTCCTTCCCTCTTCTCCCAAATTTGAGTAGGAGCCTCTTGTCATTCTCCAACTCCTAAATTCGACCTCTAAGATTCTCTATTCAGTCTTGACATGTCAGTATGTCAGCCTTTAGATCTGACTTGTGTCATAACTGTCATAGAATCTCCATCATTGGTGTCATAGATGTCATAAATGTAAGGGGAATATAGCCAAGTGTCCATGAAACTCTCATTTGGCTCTTCCTCTCCCATGTAAGTTACAATTCATCCCAAATTCGACCTATGAAGTATATGGACAAGTATATTAGCCTTATAATCCATCCAAAAACATTAGGCTTCCCATATATTCGAATTTGCAAGAGAAATATACCATTTAACATAGGAATTCTAGCTAGGGGCCTCATAGTCTTCATGTGTCTTCATGCTCCATTGCCACTTCCATTTTCTCTTGTATTTATTTAATAGGCTACATTTTTAAATATTTATCTCCTTCTAATGTCTGAACATCATTTATTACCCCCCTTATTCCAAATATCAAAGCTTCCACCCCCAACGTAGGAAACTAGTGATTTTCTTCCTTGGCAATTATTTGACTTTTAGCATCCCTTTGACAACTTTCATGAATATGGAAAATGTGATTTGGCCATTGTGACCCACTGTAAAATTTGAGACATTACACACTCATGGTGTGGCTCTTATAATAAAAGAAGAATGTTTGCCCCATAATGTAATTGTTCTCTCTTATTTGGCTCTCTTATTTGGGTAACATGTTCATGAATTCCATGTAAAATTTTAAGCTTGTGCAATTTAATTTAAGCTTGTGTCATGTATAATTTTAAAGCCTGTTATCATTGTTCAATAATAAAAAAATTCTGCTCTCATTTCTGTATATCGAAAGGTTGTTGCTAATTTTTTTCTTATTTATGGTTTCACATTATTTAATGGTTGATGTAATGGAGATTGTTGATAGATACATCTTTGCATGAGCTGGTTTCAATACATCACCTTCACCTTGTTGATTTGAAAGCTTAACAGTGAGAAGGCAGTCAAGCTTGATCAGAACTTCCCCAATCCTCGTGCTACACACTGAATGATCTTTTGACTTCTCACACCATATCCCCTTCACCGTGTAGAATTCAAAGCTGAAGGCAGTCGATCTTAGTCCGGTTAACAAATTCATGTGATACATAACAAATAACCTTTTATTTTTTTCATGCCATATGCCCTTCATATAGTATACTCAAAAGCTGAAAAGGAGTCCAGCTGGATTCAAAAGAAGCTTTTCAAACTTATACGGAAATAGTTTGGAAGATTCCAAGGCCTGCAGAAAATCTCTCATTTTCTCATTTTCCACAGACATGATAGCTATCCAAGGCATTCCATAACTCGAAACAGTACCATCAATTTAGAATGCTAAGTCTGCGGGTAGGGTTTTTTTTATAGGAAAATTTATTTTCAATGTGGGATCTATAACCCTCAACTATAAACGAATTTTGTAATTCTTCTACGGATTTAGTTTGGTAGATTCTTCTGAAGCCAGCATAAGGTTTCATTTTTCAAAGCCATGATAGCCATCTAATATACCTCCACAGCTCTAACCAATGACATCAAGAGTAAACATTTTTTAATGACGTAAAGGGTAGACATTTTTTTTGTCAATAGGGACAAATGAAATTTAACTTCGAAAGTTTCATTTTTCAAAGCTATGATAGCCATCTAATATACCTCCACAGCTCTAACCAATGACATCAAGAGTAACATTTTTTAATGACGTAAAGGGTAGACCTTTTTTTTGTCAATAGGGACAAATGAAATTTAACTTTTTTCAATCTGTGGAGAGCTGTCAAATTCACTATGAACTTCTAACCTTTTTCGATCTGTGGGGAGCTACGAATTTATATGAACTTAACTTTTTTCAATCTGTGGAGAGCTGTGAACTTCAAATACAAATTAAAATATCAGATTTGTATATATGGGGAGTTGTGAATTTCTATGAACTCCAATTTTATTCAATCTGCGTGGAACTCTGAACTTCAACTCCAAATTAAAACAGTGAATACACTTGAACAATCTGTGGGGACCGATGAACTTTAGCTCAATTTTCTTCAATCTGTGAGGACCTGCGAACTTTAGCTCAATTTTTTTCAATCTGTTGGGAGCTATGAACTTCAACTCAACAATCTTTGAGGAGCTTTCAACTTTTATCAATCTGTGGGGAGCTATGAACTTCTATGAATTTTAATATGAACTTCAACTTTTTTCAATCTGTGATGAGCTATGGACTTCAACTCAACCTTTTTCAATCTTTGAGGAGCTATATACTTCAACTCTTTTTTCAATCTGTGGGGAGCTATGAATTTTAATATGTACTTCAACTCTTTTCAATCTGCAATGAGTTATGAACTTCAACTTCAACTTTCTTTTTCAATCTGTGAGGAGCTATGAACTTCTAGGAATTTTAATATGAATTTCAACTTTTTTCAATCTGTGAGTAGTTATGAACTTCAACTCCAAATTAAAACAGTGAATACTTTAACATAAATTTTAATAAGAACTTCAACCCTTTTCAATATATGAGGAGTTAAGAACTTCAACTCCAAACAAAACAGTTAATTTTAATATGAACTTCAACTCTTTTCAATCTGTGAGGAGTTAAGAACTTCAACTATTTTTAATCTGGGAGGAGTTAAGAACTTCAACTCCAAATTAAAACAGTAAATTTTAATATGAACTTCAACTCCAAATTAAAACAGTGAATACTTTAACATAAGGTTAGACTTGAAAAGCTTAAACTTTGCACCTCCACCTTAAAAGATGAAAGACTTGACCAATCAACCATGAGGTGATCCCATATCTTGTGGGTGAGCTTCAAACTAAAACTTTCTTAAAATTAATTATTCCACATTTCCAAAGCTGAATAAATAACCATTACAAGCACCCTACCTTAATACGGTCTTAGACATTGTCTAGCAGCCATAAGCCTCACGATCCATTGCTTTTAAAAGATTCACTGATTCAAAATTTAGTAAGTATTCAATGTTTCATCCAAAGTAAAAACTTGTAAGGAATGTTTACCCAAGCCACACCAGAGGATCACATTTATAACATTTCTTTCTCATTGTATGTGAACTTAGAACTAAAATTATATAAAATAAAAGTTTTACAAGTCCCGAGTCTTGAAACGGCTTAGAATGTTATGTATAAGTGCGAAGTTGCCAGAGCTTTTAGGGTGTAGACAGCTGCCGAGTATGGAATTCGCATTGCTGCCCCTCATCGTTGGAAAAGGGTTCTATTTGGAGACAAGCGAATGATCCAACTAGACGGAAGCATCGTTTCAGATTTATAGGCATCTATTTTATGCAAACAACAATATTGAATAAACTTTAATGAGGCTTCTTGTCCATAACGCTTTGGAGAAATTTCAATTCAAATTTGAAGTCGGTTATGCAAATGTTAGCCTGGACGGACTTTTTTTCAGGACAGGTAGATAATCTTTAAAATTGGAACAGAAACAGCCATGCAAGCTTTTTCCTTGCTTATAAAACAAGGGGGAACCTGTGTGGCCATTGCCCTTTGACTTTATTTAGCTAACTTCATGATCTATCATCAATTTGTCCAACTCCTTGATAACAAGGAAGCACTTCCATGCCCCAGTTCTAGATGTAGGCTGCCAATACAGATCAGTAAAGAATTGGGCCATTTTGTACTGAATGATTGGCATTCTCTTGCAAAGGCCGTGCTATATTTTTGTTATTTTTTTTCAGTTTAGTGTCAGGCTGTCTACCCAATAGCTATTGGATTACACAATCTATACTTTCCATTTCTGGGGAGAAATGCTTGTCAGAATATCCTTTGGGTGACAGTATTTTATCAGTGCTCCACAAGGACATGTCTCCCAGGGTCAGGGCTCAACCCTGCATTTCCCATGCCCCAAGGGCTGGGAGGCTCCGTGCGAAATGTTTTCTTGCGCCCCCTTTTCTCAGAAGCGTGGGGAAACACAGCTTTTGAAGGTTCCTTGATTCAAGGGCTTCTACACGCCCCCTCCCGAAAATGGGGGTCTCCATGAGCATTAGCCTGTTGAGAATATCTTTCTCTCTAGTTTGGAAAGGCCCGAGCATTGTGCAGTATGAGCCTATCTTATAGGGTTGTTTAGGTTGGGGCATTGAACTCGTGCCGAAATTCGATGGTTTCACATTGACGGCAGGTTTCTTTTTTTCGGTCGGATCTCTCTGTTTGCGCTGCCGTCGGGCTCCTCTGCTTCCAAAACATTTCTCCCACGTCAAATCTATTTGCCCTGCTCGCGCCGGACTTCTTTGCTTCCAATAGGATCTATGCCCTGCTCGCGTTGGGTTTCTATGTTTCCAACGGCAACACATGCTCTCCAATTCGTTTATTTCCGCACAGCAGTGACACGGCTATCCACTGCTCCAATGCATACTGACGTGATTTCCCTACAGGTCTCCCTCCATATTGTTGGGGTATCATTTCTGCGCAACGTTTTTTTTGTCGTGTATCATTTCCACACCTGGTGCAGGGTCAAGGAAGGGTCTTGTTTTGCTGTTTTGATGCATAGTATAATAAATAATTAAAAAGTTGCCAATGAAGTGAGACCCGAACGGTGGGGAAGGTGGTTTTCACCCAGCCCATCAGGGGTCAATCCTCATCGAGGCATGGCCCGCTGTGATAAGGCTCAAAGGGTGGGTGCCCTCTGGATAGGCTATCGACCCTTGTCGGGAGCGGAGTCGGGATGTCTCGGCCCTTGCTGAGTCACAAGTTACCAATATAACCTGGCTTGTGTGTTGTCGGTTATACCACGGGGGTTATAGTGGCAGCCGGCGGATTTGATCCTGAGCCTGGCCCAGACAATTCCGTCGTGTTACCGATCCCCCTACTCAAAAAAATAAATAAATAAATAATTAAAAAGTGGGTTTAGGTTTTATATAGCTATATATATTAAACATTTAAAATTATTAAACTACGTAACCCGTAGATGTATGCACAACAATTTTAGACTTTATTATTAGTTATTTAGATTATTATTAATTATTAAAATATTTTTTTCAATATGTTTTAGTTTTAAAAAAAAATTGAACATGTTAGCTTTGTGTTTTCTGATATTTTATTAATAAAAATAATAATTGTAAATGTTTTAGCATTTATTTAGATTTTAGCATAGCCAATACAATTCGGTAATTAAATATCATATTTGCACGATGATGAATTACAATTAAGTATGTAAATATTGATGGGATGAAGAATTGATATGTTTATATGTTGATTCATATTTTAATATTTTTTAATAATTTAAGAGACAAGGACTCCGAAGCTTCCCTGCCCCCAACCCCGCAAAATACCTCAAAAAAATTTTTGGTATCTCTACACATCCCAATGTGTGTTTCCCAACGTCCCGAAAACTTTGTGGAACACTGTATTTTATCTATGTGAATTTATAACGAGGCATTGAAGTGTTTTAATTCATGCACTGTTAGCTATACCACAATGAGTAGTTGCATTGATAAGGATTCCATGGGACATGTCCTCTGAACTTCCTGTATCCTCCTCCATCCCAAGAAGGGGGAACGTCTGAAAATGTCTCAAGACATCGCTGGGATATAGAAGATGACAGTTGGACATCCCCGAGATGTTCCACCGTGTTCAAAGGACGTCCCAGGGCATCTCCTGTCGCATAAGAAGATGCCAGAATATCCTTGACTAGGATGGGTAGAGCACTGTTGAAAGTTTTAACATTAAAGAAAATACACCAGGACGATATTCAAGAAAGCAATTAACTGCAGTTTGTGTTTCTCTTAACATGCCCATGAACCTTTTAAAGGAACCAGTTCGAGGGTTTTGTATAACACCACTTTTTATCCATTTCGCCTTTCTTCTGTGTCCTGGAAAATGTCAATTGCCAGTGACATTTCAAAATTTTAAATGATTTATTTTTCAATTTGTGAAAACTGTCCAGGGAAAAAGTCCAGAACTTCAATCATTCCAGAGAAATTAATTTCCAAGACTGCTTTAAACTTCAAACCCTGTGCTGTCTAGATACGACTGAATCCAAACTAGTAAATTTTGTAGATCAATTAAAACTGAAGCATATCAAGCTGCCTCACATTTTGCAGAATAATTAAAATATTAGAGGCTTTGGTTATTTTTTGGGTCCTATATCCCTTGAAATTTAGGGGGCCTCTCGACCCACCATTCCAAAACTGCCCAATCCCCAAACCTCAGCAAAACATATAAATAAGAAAACAGGCATCCAGTTCAATAACTATAGCTAGTGGGCAAACATACTGTTTGAAAAATGCAAAAAGATTCCCATACCCAAACCTCGGCAAAACATAGATATTAACAGGATGGGATCCAGTTCAATAATTTCAGTTATTGGACACAAATTACATTAGAAATATGCAGAACCAGACAGGACAAGTATAATGACTCCCAACAAAATCAAAGTTCAAGCCCCACATTTAGCAGATCACTTAAAATATTAAGAGTTCTTATTTTTATTTTTTGGTTACCATCCCTTGAATTTTAAGGGCTCTCCAGCCATTCCAAAACTCCCCAATCCCCAAATCTCAGTGAAACATGGAAATAACAAAACGGGTATCCAGTTCAAAAACTGTAGTTATTGAACAAACATCCTGTTTGAAAAATGCAGAAAGATCCCCATATACCCAAACCGTGGAAAAAAATAGAAATCAACAAGATCAGTATCCAGTTAAACAATTTCAGCTTTTGGACTCAAATTATTTTAGAAATATGCAGATCCAGATGGAACAAGCACATTAACCCCAACAAAATAAATGTCCAAGCACTTGGCAATAGCAATCTTATGGAAACAAGTCCAGATATACCCAAAACACACAAGCTCTGCTTCTACTAACTACATATGCAGGAATTAAAACTTTTGCTACAACCTAACCCTGTTGAAATACATGAAATAGGCGATCTGCTTCCTTTTTTATTCTTAAAATAAGAGTTCAATCAAGCTTGTACATTATTCCTAAAAATGTAAAACTTCTTGGAGTACCCATCAGAACATACAAAAGCTAGGACAACAAGGCTTAATGCTCTGTGCAAAGAGAAAAATTGTTCTCAGCTTGCGCCTCTCAATGGCCTCACCTCCATCAAACTTAAAATTATCTTTGTCCTCAGTATTTTACAGCAGAAAAACCTGCTTCAACTTCCAAGAGGATCTTACATGATTACACAGCAGTTCGGCCATGGATGGCTAAATTTTAGCGATAATCCATGGGCAATAAGCGACAGCCTCAAATGCGGATTTTAAGATCCTACCCAATGATTGGATCTTCTGGGGGCATTTTACAAACCAGGCCACCATTGAAATTGATGACTCAGGGATTTTGATATCTCTCCACACTGCATAATCCACACAAAAACATAACACTAAGATCGATATTCCAAAAAATTCAATGTCTTCAAATGATTGGATCTTCTGGGGGCATTTACCATTGAAATTGATGACTCAGGGATTTTGATATCTCTCCACACTGCATAATCCACACAAAAACATAACACTAAGATCGATATTCCAAAATATTCAATGTCTTCACATTTAGTCTTTCATAGCTAGTAAAATTGCCCATAATACTTAAAGGAATCATATATCCTATCATTGGGTCTTACACGGCTAATATAATTGCCCATAGTTCTTTGAAGTGTGAGACTGCATCCAATTATCCTTTCCTGACGATGGGTTTCACCCAAACATTGGAGACTTATAAATTTGAAGCATTCTCACTCCAAAAGACCATGGACAATTTGATATTTCTCCACACTGCATAATTCATATGAAAACATAACATTGAGACTGTGGAAGAACAATGGAGGATGAAGAGCAAGAACGTAGTGTAAAATTTATATGTGATAATGTAGAAGATGATTACATAATAAGTGCCCCGGGTAATTAATACCCTAAGTGAGTCACCTCTTAGTTAATTAACCTAGCTTAATATTTTAAATTTAGCATTTGTAACATTGCCTTCTCCTTTCAAATTGCTCTATCCTCAAAGCAAGGTAATGACGGATATTGTTGAACGAATTTCTTTGTTTCCCACGATGCGTCTTCTTCTAGGCAATTCTTCCATTTAATGAGGTATTCCTTGATCATTCTAGTGCGTAATCTCCATTCTCTGATGTTGATGATAGCTTCTAGTTCTAATATAAGTTTCCCTTCTTCATCTAGAGCGGGAAGTGTTATTTGAACTGATTGATGTTGTCCCAACAACTTTTTTAGATTTGATACATGGAAGACAATGTGAATTCGACTTGTCTCTGATAACTTTAGCTCATATGCTACGCTGCTAATCTTCCGTATAATTTGGTATGGACCATAGAATTTAGGTGCTAATTTGTTCTTTCCTTGTTTTTTAGTGATAATTGTTTGTATGGTTGAAGTCTTACAAATACCCAATCTACTAATTCAAACTCTCTCTCGATTCTATGCTGGTCTACTTGTTGTTTCATACGATTTTGTGCCAAAGTTTAATTATCTTTGAGTGTTTGCATGATATGTTAGTTGTCTTCCAATTGATCTTTTACGGCAGGTACTTTTGTGCTTCCTTGAATGATTTCCTTCCTCCTGGGTGGTTCATAACTATACAATGCTTGAAATGGAGTCATCTTTGTCAATGTGTGATACGTAGCATTATACCACCATTCTATGAGATGTAACCATTATAACCATTTGTTTGTTTGTCTGTGACGAAACTACGGAGATAGGTTTCCAGACACTTGTTGACCATTATGTTTGCCCATCTGTCTGTGGGTGATACGCTGAGCTCATATTAAGAGTGATCCCTGTTTGCTTACAGAATTCCTTCCAAAAATTGGTTGTGAATTTGGTGTCTCTGTCGCTCACTATAATTTTTGGAAAACCATGTAATTTGTAAATATTTTTTAAAAACACTTCAGCGATTTGCTTAGCGGACTTAGTTTTCTTTATTCCCATGAAATGTGCATATTTCGTTAGTCAATCTACTACCACAAGGATTTAATCCTTACCATCTGGTAAGGGTAACCCTTCAATAAAATCCATAGAAATTTCCTCCCACTTTTGCTTCGGAATGTGCAGCGGGTGGAGCAGCCCTGGAGTCATGACGTTTTCGTTTTTATTCCTTTGACACATGTCAGACTTCGCTACATATTTTTCGAATATTTTTATGCATTCCTTTCCAATAGAACGATTGTATGGCATTGTAATATGTCTTGAAAAAACCTACATGTCTTGTGACAGGTGAATCATGAGATTCTATCATCACCTTAGTTTTAAACCTTGATGTTGGGTTTAAATAGATCCTTCCTTTGTACCACAAGATGTCATTTCGCCACTCGAATTTTGGACCTCTATTCGAGTCTTCGATTAAAGTGCACATGTTTGGGTCTTTAGCGTATTCTCTTCGTATTTCATCCAACCACTCTGGAAAAACGATTGAAATTGCATATGTCTGGACTCCATCCTTTCTAGATAGAGCATCGACGACTATATTGTCTTTCCCTCTTTTACGTAATATCTCCAAATCAAAGGTAGCAATTTTTTCTATCCACTTTTGTTGTTCTGTTGACAATGTTTTTTGTTGGAGGAGGTATTGAAAACTGTTATGGTCTGTTCTTATCAGTATTTTGCTCCCTAGAAGGTACTGTCGCCATTTTGTTAAAGCATGTATAATGGCCAGCATCTCTTTATCATAAGTGGACTTCAAACTTTCTCTCTTGTTGAGCTTCCTACTTTCGAATGCTATTGGGTGACCTTCTTGCATCAAAACTACTCCTAGTCTGAAACCCGATGCGTCGCATTCGACTACAAAAGTTTTTGTGAAGTCTAGCATGGCTAATACCGGTCTTGACACATCATGCATTTTAATGTTTCAAAACATTTTTCTGCTTCATTATTCCAATGGAAGGAATTTTTCTTCAATAAATTTGTGAGAGGGGCGGTCTTATGGGCGTAATTCTTTACAAATCTTCGATGGTATCCTGTTAGGACTAGAAATCCCCTTAGTTTGATATGTTATCAGGTTTGGGCCATTCCATGATTGCCTTGATTTTACTTGGGTCGACTTTGACTCCTTCTTTCGATATCTTATGTCCTAGGTAGTCCACTTCTTTTCCAAAGGTGCACCTAGACCTCTTTGCATAGAATTGGTTTTCTTCCAAAATGGTAAGTACTCAACTTAAGTGTTCCAAATGCTCCTTCCATGTTCTGCTATATATGAGGATGTCATCAAAAAATACTAATACGAAATTCCTTAAAAATGGCTGAAACAATTCGTTCATTGCGGCTTGAAACATAGTTGGAGTGTTAGTCAAACCGAAAGGCATTACTTTGAACTCATAATGGCCTTCATGAGTGCAAAAAAACGGTTTTTTCTATGTCTTCCACTCTAACTTTGATTTGATAATAACCAGATCGGAGATCCAATTTTGAGAAATACTTGGCCCCATGAAGTTCATCCAACATCCCATCGATCAATGGGATCGGAAATTTATTTTTGATAGTTATTTTATTCAGTCTTCTGTAATCTATGCACAATCTGAACAAACCATCCTTCTTTTGTACTAGCACTACTGGAGCTGCATACGAGCCTCTGGTTTTTGAAATGATGCCACATTTCAGAAGATCCTAAGTTAACCTCTCGATTTATGTTTTATGGTAATGCGGGTATCTATATGGTTTGCTACTGGCAGGTTTTGTCCCTGGTTCCATTTCGATTATGTGTTCGATCTTTCTATTTGGTGGAATCTCCATGGGTAGCTCTTGAAACACCCTGCGATATTTTTTAATCAGCTCTTGTATCTTTGGTTGTTTGTCCATGTCTCCTTCACACGTTAGAAGCTCCATTTCTTGACATTGAAGTATGTACGTTGATGAGCCTTTCCAAAGTAGTTTTCCATCTAATGTGATGTAACTAACTATGTCGAAGGTGGTTGGAACCCGTATAATTTGTGTGTCTTCCCAAACGACTGTAATTCAATAAAATGTTCTTGGTGATTTGCGAAGTATGTACCCAAGGTTTGTAACCATTGTATTCCTAATACTACATCAACCCCTCCCAGTGGTACCACAAAGAAATCTGATTCTAAGTTATAATCTTGTATTTTTAACTTGACCTTGTGACATTTTCCCACATTGTCAGTCTTCTTGTCCTCTGCTACCATAACCTTCATGTTAGGTACTAGAAAAATAAATAGGTTAAATACTTTAGCAAGGTTACATTAACGAAGTTATGGGTGCTGCCAGAGTCGATGAGAACTGTGACGTTATTATTTTTTATCTGTCCTTTAATCTTCAATGTTTGCGGTTGGGAGATTCGGTAATAGCAGCTAATGAGATTTTTGGGGTGTCGTCCTCGATTGTTGTTTGGTAGTTTGGTTGACTATCCGCATCGTTCTCAATTTGTTCCTCAACTTCAAACTCTGCTTCTTCTGCTTCACATGCATACAATTTCTTTTATAAGCCATCTGTGTTTAGGATCCCATTTGTCTCCACAGAACTTACATTTCTCGTCCTTTATTCTCTGGGCCTCTAAATTGGGCTTCATTCCTTCCCTAAGTTGTGGCGGTGTATATCTTGGATTTCCTGTGTATGCTGATTGGATGGGCTTCCTTCTACAGTCGTCTTTGTCGAAAATTGTATGAATGGATTTCTTGAATTTGGTTTCAATAATCCTGGCTATGCGTCGTGCTTCCTCCATGGTAGAGATGTTATGTAACTCTAGTTCTGTTGAATTTTCAGCATTGGCATAAACTTTAAAAATTTGCAGATAAACATAAATAGATCAACAGTGCAGTAAAAAATACATTCATCACTGTCACCAACTTTTTTGTACCATAGTTGGGTTACCTGAGGAGCCGTCAGTTGACAGATTTGTTAAAAGTCTGATTCCAGTGTATCAGTTGATCCGTTTGCTTGTCTAGCCAATATTGGCTACTCACCTTTTTATTTGAATATTTTTGACCATGGCCCCGCGGGGTTTGTAATAAAATGTGCTAGTAGGATATTTTTGAGTGGTTCGGTCTCCTGAGACGTAGAATCTCAAATAGGGTATTCCAGGGAGTTTTTTGCCCCTGACAATTATGCTTTGCCTTCAGCCGAGTATAATTGACAAGGTTTTCTCCCGCTTCCTCCAAAGCTGGAATGCCCGATGTTGAATTATGGGCCTTGGGGGGTTATTAGAGCCCAACTGAGTGTTATAAGCCTATTAGACATAATTTAAATAGATCATGGTCGTGTCCTAAGTCATATAGACACACAAAAAAAATTCGAAAAAAATCTTTTTCGAACAGTGAAAATTATTTTTTAATTTTTTAATTTTAATTACTTTTCCTAAGTTTTTTAAGTTAATTTTTCCATAAATTAAAAGGAAAAAACTCGTTCGTGATCTGGACTCCGAATTCAGTGATTGATGGCTCTAACCTTAAGCCAAAAATCATTCTTGATCAACCAGCCAGTCAGAACCAGCTTTCAGATCAGCAATCGGACACATAATGCCTTTTTACTCAAAAATGTCAGTTTTGAGTAAAAAATGATTTTTAGTAAAAAAATGATTTTTATTAAAAAATGATTTTTATTAAAAAAATGATTATTTTGGAGAAAACTAAAACTCTCCAAATTAATCCAAATTTAGTAAAATAAAAGACTAAATGACATCTCATGGAACACTTATGATGATTAGAGTTATCATAACTCAGCTTCAGCCATCATTAAGAGAGCAATTAATTTATTATCAGTTATCAGACATGTCATCTCCAGCTAAAGATGAGATGGAGAGCTCTCATTGGTCCGTTGATTTGATCGAGGTGAACACTGAAACTTACACCATCAGTAGGCTTCCCAGACCTAACAAAGTAGGTTTCCAGACCTAGAAGGCAGCTTTCCCATGCAGCAGGGTTGGTTTTTTGGTTTTAGGGTTTTAGCACTCTCTCGTTTGTTAAATAGAGGCTCTTTCAGCGCTATTGAGGATGGATTTTTGTGTAGAGAAACTCTGGTGAAACTTTTGTAATTGCTTGTTGCTTCTATGCAACCATTGGAATAAAATTAAGGCTTTGGAGGCTCATGTGGTGTGATTCTTTGGATGATTGCACTTGATGGATGAGGTGATGTTGTTTTAATGATTTTCTTTCTTGTTTATTTGAGATTATAATGTTATGCTTTAGAAGGCTTATGTAAGCACATAAGAACAGGTATTTGCGGTTTGCAAGTTGGCTGTTTATTGATTTACTTCTAGAATTTAAAAAAAAACATTCTTTTATTCAGTTGTAGTTCATGCTCTTCTTTATTTCAATTTGTGAACAATACATGATCTAATCTTTGTATGGCAAGTTTATGAATGTTATTTTGCAGATCCTTCCATCCAACCAAGCAGAATTTCGAGCTCAGCTGCATCTTCTTCTCTTGGAGTCAAGTACACTTTTCCGGTAATTGCATGCTTCACGAGATCCAAGTGCTTTAAAAAGATCCACAGGTTTGACCATTCTCTCCTTACTTTTATTCATCATTCAGATTAAATAATCTTTATTTTCTTGGGATTAGGGCATGTTTGGGCTAAAGTGAACATTCATTCACTTAGCCTTTGCCCGGTTGGCTGCCATGTGCTTTATTTTCAGCCTTTTAGGTCTTTTATTTGCAGCCTTTCCTTCCCTTAGTTCGCTGTCCACTTTTCCCACTTTTTGCCCTTTTGGACAACCCTCTTTTGCCTCCTTTTTCCACTTTTTGCAGTCCCCTTCCATCCTCTTTTTGGGTCATCTTTTGGGCTATATTTTCAGCCTTTCCTTCCTTTTGTTCGCTGTCCACTTTTCCCCATTTTTACCCTTTTGGACAGCCCTCTTTTGCCTCTTTGTTTCCACTTTTTGCAGCCATTTTCCATCATTTTCTTCAACCATCTTTTGTGCTGTACTTTCAGCCTTTTTCACCCTCATTTTGCAGCCCTCTTTCTCACTTAATTTTCAACCTTCTTTTGACTTGCCTTCTGCTTTCTTTCCACCCCTCTTTCACCCCTCTTGCCTTGCCTTTTTCTTGCCTCTATTCTTCCTTCTTCTTGGTGAATTTGGGTAAATGTTTTTAGCTAGTTTATAGATTAAATTTCAAGTTATTTTTTATCAACTAAATATCATAACAAGTGTGTGTCTAGAGCTCTTAGATTGCAGACAAGTGAAGGAGAGCCCAAAGGCCACAAACGAACAAGGAATGCAAAAAGAACAAAAAGACTGCTATCCCTCTTCTTGCATCCCCTTCTTTCCCCATTCTTCCAAGAAGCAAAGAACACATCATCATTGTAAAAGATTAATAAAAAGAGCTGAGTGGGAGGAAGTCTCCTTCATTTTCTACTTCCCCTATTTTGGGGAAATGTGTCTTGTGTTCATTTTCATGATTTACTTAGTATATTTTTCCTTAAGCAATTAGTTTAGTTCTTTGATTAGACTTAGTTTCATTCTTACTAATTGTTAGATTCATCATAGCTTGTTGGTATCTTGTTATAAATTGTTAAATCATAAGAATAACCAAAATCTCTTGAATCTCACCATAAGGTGGATCAAGAGTGTTCTCTGTCGGAGAGTTTTAATCAACCACCTTTCATCTTAATTATTGTGTTTGTTTAATTCAAATCATCCATAAGTAAAACTCTTGAACTTGCAGAAACACAAGTCAAGAGCACTCTCTATCGGAGAGCATCTTAGGTTTGCACAACCCCTGCATTAGTATCATCTAGATTAGCTAAGTCTCTTGAACCACTGTCATAAGACGAGGTCAAGAGCACTCTCTGTCGGAGTGTTTTAATTAATTAACTTAATAAAATTTGCAACTCACACCCCTTTAATTAATTAACCCCCCTCCCTCCTTGCCGAAGTATGCTCTGACCGATCCTAGATCGAAGTACCCAGAAACGACACTGGATCTTTAAACCCCGCAAGAGTAACCTAATAACACTTAGACACCTCGTAACCAACGCACCGACGTTGTAGGGATTCTTCCAAAGTACTTTCTAGTAGAGGCGCCGGAACCTCCCGCTGTCATAGATTCTCAACTAGCTGGTCACTTAACAGTATCAGCCTGGGATACTGGGCGGGCCTGACATGTCTTAAACGGAGGAAACTTAGAAGAATCTCCCGGCTTTGACAAACCTTTGTTGACACCCTAATCAAGAGCATTTTTTAAAATTCTTAAAATCTACCAAGAGCACTTGCAAAACCTAATATTCACTAGCTTAATTCCTAAACTTTACTTCACGCATTTATTTGACTCCATAAGGCACTGGTCCTTCGTTATAATTGAGTAATTTTCTATCTTGATCAATTGTCTATGGTTTATTTTGTTGATTATATCTAAATGCTTAAGTTACAAGTCTGGAATATTTGCTTATCTTTTAGTCTCTTGCTAGCAACGTGGATTGCTCTGATTTACATGTCACATTCATAAACTTAATCATTTCTAATCACAAGTAACTCCTAAACAACACCCATCCGCATCCAAAACATCTTAAAACTTAACTTAAACATTGAGCCATAGAAAACGCTTTGTTAGGGACTACCCCCCTTGGCTTCGTTAGGAGTTAGCCTAAACGGAGGAGCTAGGAGTAGGTGACAGTACCTAGCTCTGTGCTTGCCCCCAAGGTCACACCTCTCCCACTTTCTCAAGTGAGGAGACAACTTTCGGAAGATTTCTACTGCTGGTGTGCAATCGGCGGACAACAATCACATCAGCACACATGGACACAATATTTTTCACTGGGGAAACCTTCAAAGGACAAAAACCCCAAAAGCATTAATAGCCCATCTCGTAAATGAGATGGCTTAAGAAATTCTTCAAAAACTTCCTCAAATCCAGATCTGGATTTTGGCCACAGTAACTGTAAAATTCATCAGTAAAAATTAGACTGATAATTTTACCCACAATTTCTAGAATTACAGAAAATTACCAATTTAGGGCTTTCTCAGAAAAACTGAGATTTTCTCTCCTGCCCGAAAATATCAGACTGTTGAAAACTGCTTGAAAATATCAGACTGCTGAAAACTGCCCAAAAATATCAGACTGTTGAAAACTGCCTGAAAATATCAGACTGCTGAAATCTGCCCAAAAAATGGAATGTTGAAGATGGCTGTCCAAAAATGCTGAAGATGGACTTTGCTGATAAAACCCTAGCTAAGGGTTTGAACATAAGATAGTCTTCTTCTCCTGTGAGAGCAAAATTTTGTGTAACAAATGAAAAGGCTTGATCTTCTTTTATAGCCTTTGTTCACCTCTAAGTGGACAAGATTAGGAAAAATAAAAATAATAATATTTTTATTATTTCCCTAATTTCACTTTCACTTTTACCAGAAAAGTACTTTTATCTTTTCCTTTGACTTTTATAAGAAGTCATTTTTAATTAAGAAAAATAAAAAAATAATATTTTTATTATTTTCCTAATTTCACTTTCACTTTTACCAAAACATGTACTTTTTTTTTCCTTTGACTTTTATAAGAAGTCCTTTAATTTTGTTTTCCACCTGTGGTCCTTTTAGGTGGAAAAGATTAGGAAAGATAAAAATAATAATATTTTTATTTTTTTTCCTAATTTCACTTTTACTATTACCAAAAAGATACTTTTATTTTTTTCTCTTTGACTTTTGACTTTGGCCTTTTACCAAGTGCCCCTGTGGTACTTTTTTATTTCAAAAGTACATCATAAACCAAGAGAGTTATTAATGCTTTTATCTCACACACTGTGTGACACCTAGATCTGGTACTAGGATAACTTAACCAAGGGTAGCTAATCCTTGGAGAAGCACACCCAGCCCATAGATCAAGGGTCAAAGTGCCACACGCATGCCCGGACCCAGTCTAGGGCTTACAGTGTCTTCATTCTCCCAGAGAATGGTTACTCAGAACTAAGCTGAGTCTACCAATCCCAGACTGGTCTACATCATTGTCCCGGACCAGATGTCTACTCAACACAAGGTTGAGTCTACCCAGGGCAGATCTAGGTTTATATCATGGTCCCAGACCAGATATCTACCATTCAACAGAATGGTCACTCAACACTGGGTTGAGTCTTCGCCGTGGTCTCGAACCAGATGGTCCCATTCTCCGAAGAGAAGGGCTCTCGATGCTGCTCAGAAAATCAACACTCCTTCTTAGGGAGAGAGGCATTCTCTACCATACCAAGCTTGTCACGAAAGTACACGAACTTTGATGCTGTTAGAGGCTTGGTCAAGATATCTGCAAATCTGTTCATCTGTACGAATGTACTACAACTTCAGAGCACCTCTCTGCACTAGGTCTCTGATGAAATGATACCTCATTTTAGTGTGTTTCGATCTATCATGAAACACTGGATTCTCTGAAAGCTTTATGCAACTCTGATTATCGCAGTGGATGATCGTTGAGTCAAGCTTTCCCTCGAACGAATCAGATAACAACTTTCTGAGCCAAACTACTTCCTTGCAGGCATCGCTTGCAGCAATATACTCTGCCTGAGCTGTACTTTGAGCTATGGAACCCTGCTTCCTACTGGACCAAGAGATCATTGCTGATCCCATACTGAAGCAATAACCAGAGGTACTTTTTCGGTCGACTGCACTGCCAGCCCAATCTGAATCTGAATATCCAGATAACAATACTCCACTGCTGGAGCCCATAAATGATAGTCCCTCGCACATATCTGAGTACATGTTTGGCGGCTACCAAGTGTATGTGCTTCGAATCTAACATGAACTGACTCAGTGCATTCACTGTGTAGCAGATGTCTGGTCTCGTATGCACGAGATACATCAAGGAACCAATGAGTCGTCTATATTGAGTAGAGTCCACATTTTGTGAACTAGAGGCTGAGTCCCGCAACTTTGTCAAGTTGGTAGTCATTGGTACGCTTATGGACTTGCAGTCCTGCATCCCAAATCTCTGCAAGATATCCATTGCATACTTTCCTTGTGTCTGTCAGGAAGATCTCACTTGGCTTTTGCCAGAGTTCTAAGCTAAGAAAGTAATGCATCATTCCGAGATCTTTGCTCCCTCTTACATTGGTCTATCAATTGTTCATCACCTATAAGAAACAAGTCATCTACATATAGAACAAGTATCAAGACATGATTATGAACAACTTTAAAGTACAAGTTAGAATCAGCTGTACTTTTGGAGAACCCCAAGCTATGGAGAAATCCATCCATCCTGGCATACCAAACTCTTGGAGCCTGTTTTAGTCCATACAAGGCTTTCTTCAGTTTACATACATGGGTCTTCTTCCCATGAATAACAAAGCCTTCAGGGTGTTCAATATAAACCTCTTCCTCAATCTTACCATTAAGAAAGGTTGTCTTTACATCCATCTGATGTAACTTCCATCCGAATACTGCAGCAAGTGAGATGATGGTTCTGATGGTAGTGTACTTGGCAACAGGTGTAAATGTCTTGTCATAGTCAATGCCTTCTTTCCAAGTGAAGCCACGAGCTACGAATCTGGCTTTATACTTATCCACACTGCCATCTACAGCATGCTTGATCTTATAAAGCCATCTGGAAGTCACTACTGACTTTCCTGTAGGTCTAGGAACAACTTTCCAAACATCATTCTTCATGATTGACTTGTACTCTTCAATCATGGCATCAACCCAAACCTGTTTACTCGTTGCTTCTTCGTACGATGAAGGTTCTGAACTAATGAGCTGACTCATAAGACTGGAGTACTTCTGTGGTCTTATGCTTTCTCTGAAAGTCCCTTGAGGAGCTTTATGCTTCTCGGCTTCTTGTACCATTTCTCGGTACCAAGCAGGTCTCCTTTTGGAAGGAGGAACTTCAAGTAGTTGTTCTAGTGGACTTTCAATGTTCTCAGGAACATCTGGAGTTTGATCATCAAACTCTTCCTCCCTCTAAATTTTTGAATCTGGAGGAACTGCATCTTTCGGTGAAAGCTCTAATGTTTTACGAAACATCGCTTCCTCATGGAAGATCACATCTCTGCTGACCTCAATGTACCTTTGTCTAGGTACATATACTCGATAAGCCTTCGAGCAATCACTGTATCCAACAAATAAGCCTTTCTTACCAGAAGGCTCTAGCTTGGCCCTCTTTTCTTTTGGCACATGAACATACACAGGAGTGCCAAATATCCTCATGTGATCAACTGCAGGTTTCTTCTTGGTGAAGACTTCTTCTGGAGTCTTCTCACCCAAGATAGCATGAGGGCTTCTGTTCTGGATGTACACTGCAGTTCCGGTAGCTTCAGCCCATAAAGACAAAGGAAGATCTAGATCAGTGGTCATGGCTTTAGCAGCCTCACAAATCGTTCTATTCTTCCTTTCTGCAACCCCATTTGGCTAGGGGTTGTAAGGCACTGTCAGCTCTTTCTTGATTCCTGCTTCTTGACAAAAATCATCAAACTAATTAGATTCATACTCACCTCTGTTATCTGATCTCAAGATACGGATGTGCCTGCCAGTCTGATTTTCAATCAGTGTCTTGAACTCTTTGAACTTGTCAAAGGTTTCACTCTTGGCCTTGAGGAAGTAAATCCAAGACTTCCGAGAGTAGTCATCAATAAACAAGACATAATATAAACACCCACTCAAGAAGGGTGAAGACATGGGCCCACAAATGTCAGAATGAATCAAATCCAAAATTCCTTTAGATCTACTCTTACTTCTGGGAAAGGATTTCTTAGTGTTCTTACCTAGAGCACATCCTTTGCAAATTCCTTCATGCTTTGGAGAAACTTATGGCATACCTGTGACCATCTTCTGCAATCCTGGGAGAGCTGTGTAGTGAAGGTGTCCAGTCCAAACCTTCTATGCCAAAGTTCACAAGGATCAATTGTGTGATGTACCAAAGCATGAGTGGAAACTTTGGAGGCCTTGTAGAGGTCTCCCTCTCGAACTCCAATCTGAACTGCTGAGTCTAGATCTGTGTCTTTTTCCCATAAAAAGACATTTTTGTTCATAAAGAGGACTCTGTTGCCCTTGTCTTCTAAACCAGCAATAGATAAAAGATTCTTCTTTAACCCAGGAACATAAAGAATATCATCAATATGAAGAACCGTACCTAAGTCAAGTTGAAGTGAAGTTGAGCCAACTCCTTCAATCTTGTAAGTGGAGTCATCTCCAAGTTCTACCTGAGTGGTGAACTTCTTCTTTCTATAACTGGTAAGGGTACCACGGTTACCTGTCATGTGCCTGGAGGCACCACTGTCCACCAACCAAGAAGTGGAGCAAGCTGAGAAAGAACCAGTTAGAGCATAAATCAAATAGTACTCTCTTCTAGGCTCATCTGTTTTATTACCCTTGGTTTTCTTTTTCTTCTTTGGTTTTTCATCTTCTTCTTCCTCTGCTTCTGCAGTAGATGCTTGAAACCTTCTCTTGGGTTTCTTCTTGTTCTGCCTACAGTCTCTAGCATAATGTCCAAACTTGTGACAAGTATAACATTCAATCTTGGACATGTCAGAAAACTTACCCTGAGGTTTCTTACACTTCTTCTATTGAGGGAAAGGCTTCTTGAACTTCTTGGTCTTTGCTGCAAGTGCAAAGTTATCTTGCTTGATTACCTTGTCAGTGTTCCTTGCTTCTTCTTGTATGCAATCATGCCAAAGCCTTTCAAAGGTTGGCTAATTTTCTCGTCCACAGACGGATGCCATGAAGGTTTCCCAAGAGCTTGTGAGACCATCAACCACTGTTTGTACAAGATCATCATCATCAACAGTAACACCAATAGCAAGGAGTTGATCTCTTACCTATTTGATCTTGGAGAAGAAGGAACCAACACTTTCATCTTTGTTTAGCTTCAAAGTTCGTAGCCTCTTCTTTAAGACTCTCTTTTGACTGGGAGCCTTCTTTTCACAGAGGTTTACCAATGTACCATAGCATTCTTTAGCAGTCTTCAAGGATGTGATGTTAGGCTGTTGAAATACTGAGAGGGGGGTGAATCAGTATTTGCCAATTATTAAAAAATTATCTGATCAAGAGCAAGTTGCTAATCACCAATCATAGCAGCGTATCATCAACAATCATGAAAATAACAAGATGCACAGTACACAAGATTTTTACGTGGAAACCCAAGTCCTGGGGGTAAAACCACGAAAGCCTTTTTAATAATAGTTGTCCAGAAATAACTGGATAAAAAGTACAACTGTCTTATTGTATAGACTTCAATTTTTCAGCTTCAACTGAAAGGAGGCTACGACCCCCTGTTTTAAGGCTACAACCTGAAGGAAGCAACCACTCCCTAGTTTACCGGCTTCTACCGGAAGGAGGCTACGACCTCCTTTCCTTGCCCCGTCCTGCCACCCTGATAAGTAGAATATTGCCGAACCTGTGGACCTGTCAAATACCAAAACCTGTACTCACTGCTGATATGCCGAACCTGTGAACCTGTCAAACACCAAAACCTGTACTCTCTGCAGATATGCCGAACCTGTGACCCTGTCAAATATCAAAACCTGTACTCTCTGCTGATAACCACTGCACTCTGATCACTGCCAACCCGTCACCCCAATTCTTTGCTCATGTCATCACGGTCATGCTGAACAAGCTGTCACTTCAAACTGCTGTATAGTATACTGTAATATGGTTCAACGAACATAGGAATTTTGG
>LPNX010246977.1:0-16504 GCA_001517045.1 Pseudotsuga menziesii
GTTAAGCCATGGTTTATTACAGTGTTTGGTTGGTATATGTCAACACAACCAAAGATGTGACACATTAATAATGTGATAGTGGACGTTTAATAAGCGTTATGACAAGAAATAAGCTTTATATTATGAGAATAAATTTAGGAAGAAATGTTCATAGGCCTATTGAGGTAAGTGGACTTTATACTTGAGCAAGCTCAATTACAATAATTATTGACAAAACCCTTCATAACCTTATAGCTCCTTAAATATGTTTCCTATATCCAAAATCCTAACTACTTGATATGATCAAATAATTGACAAGTACCAACTTCCTACTAAATTTTAAAATTTAATTAATAAAAAAATTATTTTTATATTGAATATTAATCACTAACTTATTTAATCTTATTTGAAAAAATGGCCATATAGAGTGTATCTCTCTCTTATTTCACCCTCTTAAAATAAAGTACCTCACAATGACCATATAAAATGTATCTCTAACTCTTAAAATAAAGCACATCAAAATATATCTAACCCTTAAAAAGAGGCATGGAATGTATATCTAACTCTTAAAATAAGACAAGTTAAGAAACTACACTAACATAAACATTACACTACCTATTAAAATAACACATTCATTGATTTAGAATTCATGTAATTGATTGAAAATCATGAATTGGATTGTACGGATAAACATCAAAACTGTTTGGATCACATTTTCATTGATTTAAAAAGTCAAAGCTGATTGGAATCACATGTTAATTCATTCAAAAGTCATGTATTTACCTTTAGCTATTTTATTAGGCAAGGGTGAATTTTAAATCTCATATTGGGAGAGTTAATAACAATTTTTTCTATTAAATATTTAAATATTTATTTATATAATATAAATTATTAATTATAATAATAAAAATGGTCTTGAATTTATAGTAACTTTTATCAAGTTTATATATATAGTAGTTTTAAAATTATTCAAAAGTAAATTTTATCAAGTTTATATATATAGTATGTTTAAAACTATTCAAAAGTAACTTTTATCAAGTTTATATATATTTATTGAGTATGTTTAATGTTGGAGAAATGTAATTACTCGTAGATCAGTACGCAACTTCTAGCCGACTTTGTCAGAGGCCGTACAAGTCGAAATCTTGTCTGTCAGTTTGACAAGGAGGAAAAGTCCACAAGTAGGCAGCACAGTCGAGTCGAATTTATTTCAGAAGCTAAGTTGTTAGGTAGATTGTAATTACAGTCTTTAATGGCAGGTTAGTCGGCCCATGCAGTAGCAATTTTCAAATTGCCTATAAATAGAAGAAGCATTTTTTTTGTAAATCAGTTGAACACAGGAACACAGAGACAGTCACACAGAGCAGAGGAACTTAGGGTGAGGAAGAACAGTTGAAGCTCAAGCTTTTGTACATGCAATTTAGTCGACGAGCTGAAGCTCTGTAGACCGACGAGTCTGGTCGGACAAGTCTGGACCGACCATTTTGTAACAGACGAGTTTGTAGTACTTTGTTATTTCAGCATAGTTAATATATGAAATAGTTTGTGGTTGAATGCATGATTAGTTGGCCGCATATATTTCCAGATTTACTTCTGTAAATGTCTTTTATAGTTAATGATAGGTAAAAGAACAAGAACCCATAAAAATCTCACTACGTGAAAGTTCCAGGTTTTACGGCACATTGGTCGACTCAAGTCTTCCTACATATTTGGGCACATGTTTCTCATAAGTTATTTGGATTTGTAAATGTGTCTATTTTACTTCATTTTACTCACAGGTGAAAAACATTTGTAATTTCTTAAGTCTTTAGACTAAGAAACATATTTTGCAGAGTCCGACCAAGTGAGCCGACTAGAGTGGTCGAAGAGCCGACTTGAGTGGTCGGTGAGTCAGCCGACTAAAGCAACCGAATTGGTCGGAGAGCCGACTTGGTCGGAGGTTTGACTTGGTCGGAGTAAAATTGGTCGAGGTAAAAATTGGTCGGACAAGTAAGTCGGAGTAATTTTGGTCGAGGGTAGGACCGACTAAAATTTATAAACTTGTCTAGTCGGACATAGACAAGTTTCATCCGACTGAAAAAAAAAAGTAAAAGTGGTCAGCGTGAAAATTTGAAATTTGAATATCGACTGAGCCCTAAACCCAAGTTTAGTCGGCTCGGTTTTGGCTATCTAGTATCAGAGCAAGGTTATATCAGAACAAGGTTTATATCAGCCCAAGATTTTAGGAAAGAAATCTTGTCTTAAAGAGTGGAATTTAATTTTCTAAGGAAATTTAATTAAATTAAAAAAAATGGCTTCCACTTCTGGTTCATTGCAACCTCCAAGTTTTACAGGAAAGAATTATGAATATTGGTCTGTTGTGCACCTGCTCAACAGCCTTCTAAAATCATTATTGCATCAAACAAAATACCATTTTGTTTGATGAAATGTCTAAAGTTTAGAAGGGATAAACTTAGCTACTGAATGGTTGATTTTTCCCTAGCTACTAATTTATTGAAATGCCACATTTGTTTGAACAAACTTCGCAATCTACTTTGGATCAATGATGTCAATTTTTGAGTTATTGGTTTGAATGCATTATCACTAGGGGCATTGATACATGAGGATTCGTGTTTATTATGCTTGATCCTGTAGGCTTGCTTGTGCAGGTTCTGTCAAATATTACATTAATTATGCTCAATTCCATGGTTAAGAATATGTCATTATGGGCAGGTTTCACGATTTTCATACAAGAGCAAGGTAATAATGATTAGCGTTGATAGAACTTTATGAGATATAGATATATCATTCATATGCCTTATCCTAAGGTTTGTTAAGCATGAATTCGATTATTTCACATGGGATAATTACCAAAGATATAGTGTGGGTTATATGTCGATTTGTCACCTTTCGAGAGAGAGCCGAACGCGCTGTATGAAAAATCTGTGGCACGAGTCGCATTCATTGTGAATTTAGAGTGTTATGATGACACTCATACCTCCCTGCTGTCCACGTCTCAGTCATGGTACGTGATCCTAGTCGTGGCGCTTCACCACTGGAGCACCTGTTATGCGTACACCTGATGCACCCTCGTCATTTAATTCAGAACGGATTGTGATAAACTCAGGTTTTAAACACTTCGGCCGTCATTTGTGTTCGCCATTTTGAATGATGATGGCTCTGAATATGGTGGAATTACAGGGGTTTTGCTTATATTCAAATATGGTTTATCCTCTGTATTGTTTACTGTTGCTGAGTTTTGGTTCCAAGTGCTCTCGGTCTGCTCTTCTGTCGCTAATTCAGTGGTGGCAGGTTTCCTGTGCGCATTGTTATATCGGCAAGCTGACAAGGATGGCTCCTGTGGTCAGAGTCGAGCCTCATGAATTAACCCTCTTGGACGCAAATCCTGATCTTTTGTGAAAGATTAAGGATGTGGGGTGGTTACAGTTTCTGGAGAAATTTTCCGATTCAAACCCAGAGGTCACTAGGGTTTTCGCCATGTCCTTGATAAATTACCAGGCCGAAGTAGGTGATTTATGTTTTCGGGTCGACGAGAGGTCAATTGCGCATGCGACCGGTCTCCCTTTGTCCGGGAAGAAATGGTTTAAGTATCAGAGGATGGATATCACGGAATGGAGAAGTTTGCCGAAAAACCCGACACAAGAGGTCTCTTTTCGCGCCGATGTTGCACGTAAGTATTTTCGTAAGGAATGGAGACCTGTTCTCGATTTAATTCATAGATATATTACCTGCGAGGGTCGACTGTCGTCGGCTTATCTGTACCACCTTCGTTTAATGGCAGTTTTCATAGGGTTTCCAATTAATCTTCCTTATTACCTTCTCCACAGCTTGTTTAAAATGTCGAATGCTATAAAGAAAGGGCCAAAATACTTAAGCCATAGTTTATTCCACCACGGGCTGGTCCGCATTTTGATTGAAAATGAATTGGTAAAAGCAGGTCGTTCTTGGGAACAATTTATAGAAGTTAATGGCTTTTCAAAATTTTGCCATTGTATGTTTGATAACCCCGACGACTGTAGTAAGCACAGGGTTATGGGTTCAGCTTCGTCGAATAAACCCGCATCAAACCCTAGTCCTAAGAATGTGGAACCCTCTCAAGTGCTAGTGGTTGATCCGGATAGTGTTCATTCTGTTTCTTTACGGCCTAGTCGTGATAAAAAGGGTTCAGGTTTGTCACCTGTCACGCCATCAAACAATAATGACAGAGTTGGTAGTCGCCGGGGAAATTTACCCATGTCTAAGTTAAGTAGAAGACTGACTAGGAGTATGGCTAAGGCCAGAACCATAAAAAGGCCTGTGAATGATAAAATCCCTGTTGAAACAGTTGTAATCGACGATGAGGAGATTACAGTCCCTTCCCCTGTGAACGATAATGTAATTCATCATGATTTGATGACCGATCCAGTTGGGCAAAGTCACCCTCTGACTGTTGAGGAGATTTCTGAAAATCCCTCCTTATCTGTAAAAGTTCAGCCGATTCAGCCCAATGTTCATGTCGCGCCCGAGTGTAAAAGTCCACCAGCAGTGGATAAGAAGATCCCAGAGGTCCCTGTTGATTATATGACTGATTCAGTCGTCAATGAAAAGTCTGTGAAAACGACTTCAGCTTCTTCACGTGGAATCGGGGAAACCATCCATCCCATGTTTGTTAATTGCCTGCTAGATAAAGTTCACAGGATGGAAGAAGAAATGAATGAGATAGTGGTGAGTAGAGATCTGCTAGCAATCGATAATCAAGGTTTGAAGGAAAAGATCGTTGCAAGCGATCAGCATCTCTTGCGATTAAGAAATCATAAAAATAAACTTATAAGACGTGTTCTTAAGTTGCAGAATGAAAATGAAAGAAACGAAGAAAAATTGCGTGAGATTAATGCTCAGATTGCCTTGATACAGTTTAAAGCACCTTCACCAAGCCAGTCTAGTGGAGTAAATATTCAAGTTTTCAACGCCCCGGTTAATATATAGGATATGCTGATATGTTGTTTTGTGGATGAGATTCAGGTATTTCATGATTTCGAGATTATTTATTGACGATTTTATTTGATATTATTTTCATCATATTCTGATTATAATTCTTGTGTATCGCAGGTAGTAATAAGAATATCTTTTGCCCTGATTTTGAGGATGTCAGTTCTTTTTGTGATCCCTGTATTCCTGGAAGCAAATCGATGATTGGAGGAATGGTTTTACAGGTGCCTATGTTCTGTTTACGATCCTATATGCTAGATGAACGATTATGCGTTTAAGGAAAAACAACATGTTCCACTTGTCGTTTTTCTTTGACATTAGTTAGGGATCGTAATATTCATTGTCGGTCTTTAATGTTGCTATTATGGGAAAACGAAAATGTATTTAAAGGACTGATAGTGAACATATTAGGGGGTCGATACTTTGGGGATGTAAATACTGATCTGCTGGTTCGTGCTATTTGGGCTGCTAGGCAGTTATCTGTCAGTCGTCACAATGTCCTAGGTTGGTGATGTTTGAATCACATTTACAGTTTTAAAACTTATATGTGGTATATGATATCTTTCAGTTTTTGGTATTTGCTTTTCCTATATTACTATGTTTGTTTTAATCTCCTTTGATGGATTGTGCGAAGATAATCTATTAGGTATCGACTGTTCTTGTTTTTAGCTATGCTGGTATAACATATTCTGTAGTTAATAATCGATATTATTGTTACATTATATGGAATGATGCTTGTATGAATTTGCTACAGTTGAATTTCTTTAAAAGTCGCAAAGGTTTATATACAGTGCATTTATCAGTATCAGTTGATGACAAGTTTTAATTAAATTGTGCTCCTGATCAGGATAGGAAATAGATTAGGATAATTAGTTGTTCATTTTTTTTGTCAATTATATTATTTGAAAATCCATTTGAATCAGATCCTTCTTTATCAATTACATTCAATTTATTTCTTTTGTAAATGATTGTACAAGGTGTATAAAGTGTGTTTGTATATAATATTAATTTTGTTTATATTGTATCTTTTCTGCTTCTGTATTTATAACTTATTCGAGTGAATCCGATAGTCTAACACCTTGCAACATATAACCTGAATTAACATTTGTAAATAATAAGGATAGGTTTGACAGCCAATCAGTAGCACTAATTAGTCTCTTAGGATCCCAGGCCAACAGAGCCTTTAAGCCTGTAGGGAGCGACTACTTAAAACAGCTTGGAACCTTCTCTAAGGATCTCGGACTGGGTCATTTTCCCCCGTTGCGGGCTTAGTCAAATACGCCCATCAAAATAAGGCGCTAGAAGGAGGGCCAGCGTAAAATGGCTGATGACAACAACCCTGTTAACAAAACTAATCAGCCAACTACCCCTCAATTACAATCAGGTACTCAACCGCGCACTCGCCTCTCATCACGAGTGAATGAAACCCCAGTGAGCGACTCTGTTCGAAATATGATCTCTCAATTTAACTCTCCTGTTCCTGAACAAATCGACCAGTACGAACAAGCCATCAACGAATCCCAAAGAATATTAACAAGGGCTTATTCGAACCTCACTGGACGCCTGCCCATTGAATTACCCCTTCCACAGATTACTAGGCCTCGCACTCATCACCCTGAACCTGTCTTAGAAGAACAAGGGCCATCTGTAACAGATATTAATCAGCCTTCATCTTCTATAGGACCATCTGTTTCGGGAGGATCCGGTCGACCACCGTCACCACCTCATTCATCTAGTATTCCTCAAAAACCACCCTCACCACCTCCGACTCCTAGGAACATGGCAGTTGCCAATCCACCTAACCCTATGCCTTGGATGGCCCATGATGCTGTTGCTGTCCCTGGTGTCCAGCATCCTTTGCCTAAACACCCTGAGAAACTTTTGCCTAAGTTCAACCCTGAGTCGAAGGAGCCAGCTGAAGATCACGTCAAGAAGTTTATGCTGGCAGTCCGGCTCCTAGACGTTGAACATGAATATGTCGTATGCCGACTGTTTCCCTACACATTTGAAGGAAAGGATTCAACATGGTATTTTTCCTTGACAGCTGGATCCATCACCAGCTGGAATGAATTTGATATCGCATTTATAAACAAGTTTGGGGATGACAAGTCTCCGGCGGTCTTAGCGTCTGAACTGTCTAAAATTCGCATAGAACCTAAAGAAAAGGTTAAGGACTTTAACCAACGCTTTTTGACCTTAAGGAATAGGATTCCCGCTACGTCAAGGCCCACTGAGGATGTAACAATTGAATTTTACACTTCGGCCTTACCTGGAAAAATAGCCATGTTCATCCGGCAAAAAGCCAAACTCACTTTAGCTGAAAATTTCGAAGAAGCAATTAAGATTGAAAAAGATGTGTTTGCCACGAAAGCGAATTCCGTAGTAGATACCGAGTCAACATCTTCTTCTCGTAAGAAGATCGACAGTCCTGCCAAAACTACAACCGGTTCTCACAAAAGAAGTCAAGATGCTTTAGATTTGGATAGTCTTCAACGAGTCATCAAAAAAATTTCTAATGAGATCATCGATTTAAAAAAGGGCACTTCTGATAATGCCTCAAATAAAGAACCACCCAGACAGTTGTTTAGAAGACCTTTTCATAACCCACCTGCAAAACAAAATTCACCCTCTGAAGCTAATAACATTGAGGAAATTAACAGTTTTCTCAAAGCAATAGTTTCAGATCTGGAAACGACTACTGAAACTGAAACTCAGTCTTCAGGACAGAATTCTCAAGATAAACAAGACACCAATGATAACACTGACAATAAACCATCCAATGTCATCAGTCATTTTTGGGACACCTCAGAATTAACTGATGACGAAGAGGTGGCTGTTGTCAATGTGAATCAGCATCAGCATAACACCAGGAGTAAAAAAGATCAGCCTTCAACTGAACCGGCCACAACTGTTCCGGATAATAGCTCAGCTGCTAAAGACAAAGATCAGCCTGTGATTAGTAAATCTCCACCTTCCCTTGAGTTAGAATATGATTTGATTGAAGACTTAAAGAAGAGTAGGGCTAATATTTCACTAGATGAACTCATAAAAATACCTATAATTCGTGAGAAAATGGTACAAGGGGTCTCCCCAATTAAAACTGGTAAGAATTCTTCCAATCAGAATAGTGTTGTTAGCAATAAAGATAATTCCCAAAATTCTTCAGTCAATGCATCATCAATAGGAAAAAAATCTGATTCTTCAACTCCACCCTTTTTACTTTCGTTTGAAATATTTAATCGCAAAGTACATAACTGTATGATTGACTCAGGGGCATCCAAAAATGTTATGCCTTACTCAGTGTGTAAAAGGCTTAATGCTGTCCCCCAGCCTTGCGATACTAGTATTGTACAGCTAGATCGTTCAAACGTTAAGGTAATAGGTAAGCTGAAGGAAGTACTGATAAGGCTAGCTTCCAATCCCCAAGTACATTTTGTTATCGATATTATTGTTGCTGATATACCAGAAGCATATGGTTTATTCCTGAGCAGGGATTGGTCACAGAAACTCGATGGATATTTCACGACAGACTGGTCACACTTATGGATACCTTATAAGGGTCAGCCGAACAAAATCAGAATCGATAGAGAACGGTATATGAAGCATACCGTCACAGAAATTGATGATTCAAATGAACCTGTTCTGTTTACCGATACCATATTGGGTAACTATATGGTTGACTCATTCTTTGGCAATTTAGAAGCTGAAATTTCAGAAATTCCTGATTTAAATCAGCAGTCTGAAATTTGTCATTTTACACAAGTTCCAGCTGAAATCTCAGTCTCGGATACATCACATTTAGACCTCAATGACGGTTTGTGGTCTCTTTACTTTGACGATTCCAAGTCAAAAGAAGGCGCTGGTGCAGGATGTTTGCTGATTGACCCTTGTGGAAAAAGGTATTTCATTGCTTGCAGATTAGAGTTTGATTGCACAAACAACATCGTTGAGTATGAAGCCCTCATTCAAGGGCTGAAGAAAGCAATCGATTTGGGAGCCAAAGCCTTGGTAGTCTTAGGAGATTCCGAAATTATTGTTCGTCAGGTACGTAATACAATACACTGCATAGCAGGACACTTGAGAAACTATCAAACTGAGGTATGGAATTTGTTGTTGGCATTTGAAGCATTTAATATAAGTTCCATTCCCCGCTATTTAAATCAGGAAGCTGATCTTTTGGCTAATGTAGCTTCAAGATTGATTCCCTCGGAAGGAATTCTTACTGATGCTTTCTCGGTTGAATTGCTATTCAGGCCTTCTATTCCTGACAACATTACAAATTGGAGAGTCTTTGATGACGACCAGCAGTTAATCGACTTCTTGACTCTTAAGGATACCTTCAAGGATGCAGTCTGTGATGAAAGGACTCATGATGAGGATCTGCATAATTTTACGGTAATCCCCAAGCCTTGTTCAGTCCAAGAGTCCCTTGATCAGGTTAGTCCTATTCCCAGATCAGTAATCAAGCTTGAGAAATTTTACGACTTAAGGGACAAATTCAAAGCTGCAAAAAATAGTAAAACTAATAGCTCCATCATGCAATCTGATATTGTTAATCTAGGAACAGAGAAAATCCCTCAATGCGTAAATTTGGGCAGCACATGTATTGCTCAAGAACGAACAGCCTTTATTAAACTCTTTAGGGAATTCAAAGACATATTCGCATGGACCTATGATGACTTGAAAACATTTGACCCTAATATCATGCAACATGTCATTCCTATGAAACCAGAGGCTAAGCCTTTTCAACAAAAATTGAGGAAGATGCAACCCAGCCTAGAACCAGCTGTCAAGAAGGAGCTAAATAAACTCCTTGCCGCTAGGATAATTTTCCCTGTTCGGCATGCCCAATGGGTAGCAAATCTGGTACCTGTAAGGAAGAAAAACGGTGATATTAGATTGTGTGTCGACTTTCGAAACCTGAACAAGGTTTCTGATAAGGACAATTATCCTGTTCCTACAATGGAGAAAATCCTGCAACAAGTCTCTGGATCTGAGATGTTTTCGCTATTGGATGGCTTTTCAGGATACAACCAAGTGTTGGTATCCAAAGCTGACCAATTGAAAACAACTTTTAGGACACCATGGGGAACCTACGCTTACAGAAAGATGCCTTTTGGTCTCATAAATGCTGGTGCAACATTCCAGAGAGCGATGGATATCGCTTTCAGGGGGCTGATTGGTAAGTTTGTTGTGATTTATCTTGATGATGTTACTGTCTTTTCTAAAGATAGGACTGATCATTTAACCCATCTCAGCCGAGTGTTCGAGCGCTGCAGGAAGTACGGGATTTCGCTAAATCCTAAGAAATCTATCTTTTCAGTCACCGAAGGTAAGTTGCTCGGTTTTGTTGTGTCTAAACAGGGCATTAATATTGACCCGGAACGTACTCATGCCATATCTATGATTCCTATGCCTCACTCGAAAAAGTCTATGCAGTCCTTTCTTGGAAAAATAAATTTTGTTTCTAAATTCATTCTTGGCTACACGGAAATCGTTAGGCCATTACAGAAGATGATTAGAAAAGATGCTGAGTTTAAATGGAATGCTGATGAAAAACAATCTTTTCGTGACATTTTAAAAGCTATCGCTGAAGCCCCCACTCTCACTAGCCCAGATTTTTCAAAACCATTCATTTTATATACTTTTGCTTCTGATTTGTCTTATGCTGCTGTGCTGACACAGAAAAATCGTGAAAATAACGAGGCTCCTATTGCTTTCAAGAGTTCTGGTCTAAATGGTGCAGAACTGAATTACCCGGAAGTGGACAAGCAAGCTTTTGCTGTTTTCAAATCTGTTAAACATTTCAGGCCTTACTTACTGAAGTCCCACACCAAAGTAGTTGTACCATATTCTGTAGTCAGAAACTTGCTGGTGCAGAAGGATCTTGGTGAGAAACGAGCACATTGGGTCACCGCACTTCAGGAATACGACCTGAAAATAAAACCATTGAAGATTGTCCGGGGACAGGGTCTCTGTAAGCTAGCAGCTGGCCATCTAGGTAATGCTGAATCAGATCTGCATTTCTTCAGCGACCTCTCTTTGTTTGAAAGGGAAGTTTTTCCGATATCTATTCCTCCTGATTCTTGGTATGAGGATATTAAGTTCTTTTTATTACATGGGACTGCTCCTGAACATCTAGACCCACGTCATAAAAGGGCTTTAAGACTGAAATCTATACCTTATCAGCTCATTGATAATATCTTGTTTAGAAATAATTTTGAAGGGGTATTTCTTCGTTGCCTAGAAAAGGACGAGGTTAATAACGTGTTATCTCAATTGCATGCAGGTCCAGCAGGAGGACATTTCAGCGGTGAAACTACTGCCCATAAAATACTTAAAGCAGGGTACTACTGGCCCACATTATTTAAATATGCATATGCATTCGTTAGAAAGTGTCAGGAGTGCCAAAGGACAGGAGGCAGGCTGAAAAGGGCTGCATTACCCCTCCAACCAGTTATTATCGAGGTCTTATTTCAGCAATGGGGTCTGGATATTGTCGGCCCAATTTCTCCAGCCTCTTCGCAGCAGCATAAATATATTCTTACGGCTACGGACTACTTCACTCGATGGGTCGAATCCATCCCATTACGAATAGTCAATTCAGATCAGGTGATAGCTTTCCTTGATTCCTTTATCATTACTAGATTCGGCGTGCCCGAGTCTTTAATATTTGATAATGCTACTTATTTTTCTTCCCTTAAATTGACTGAATACACATTAGAAAAAGGAATAAAGTTAAAGTATTCTGCTAACTATTACCCCCAAGGTAACGGGCTGGCAGAATCGTCAAATAAAAATTTGGTCAAGATCCTTAAACGTACGGTGGCTAACCATCACAGAGATTGGCATACCGCCTTGTCAAACGCTTTGTGGGCTGACAGGGTAACCCCTAAAGCTACTATAGGAAATTCTCCATTTTTCCTAGTATATGGCAAGGAGGCCATTTTACCCCCTCATCTATTCCTGCCTTCCTTACAACTTGCTCAATCAGTACAGGAAATACCCTGTTCTTCCATGGAGCATCGAATTAATACGTTACAGAAACTCGAAGAAGATAGGGAAAAGGCTAGGAAAAAATTTGACAAACATCAGCAAACTGTGAAACGTTGGTTTGACCATAAGAAATCAGTCAATCGAGAGCTGGAAGTGGGTGATTTAGTTTTGAGATGGGATAAGGAACATGAAGATAAGGGAAAACATACAAAGTTTCAGCGTTTGTGGCTAGGACCATTCATTATTACAGAAAAGCTTGGTCCCAGCACTTTCAGGCTGCAAACACTGGAAGGTGAGATTGATGACCTTCCAGTGAATGGTCACTTAATCAAGAGATACTTCTGTTGATCCTCCTCAAGGGGTCATCCTGTATATATTATTGGTGTGCAGTGCTTGTTTGAATGATTTTATTTGTTTTTGTTTGTGTATATTTTTCTTTTTATTTTTCTGCTTTGCTTTTGTGATCCGAACTTGATATGTTCACCAAAACCCAAAGCTGATGACTGAATTTAATTTCTGAAATCGATCTGAAAATCATGCATCAAGGTATTATTTTTCTGAAAAAGGTCATTCTGTTTTACTTTTCACACAGAGAGGGAATTCCATAGTCCTGGATGTTACCAGTAATCTTTAATACATATTAATTCCGCATATCAGTATCTGCAAAATTCAGCCTAAGGAGATTAAAGCAGTTTTTGGTAAGGTCATCTATTTAATCTCTTACGCCATACCCCCTCGTAGAGAGGAGCACAATTGCCTCCCTACCTGCTAAGTAATCTCCTTTGGAGATTAACTTTAATTACGTTCTAGGTAATGATAGAATGGAAAAATTTTAAAAGGCATCTGAAGGACAGAAGGTCTCGTGACGAGCCGGTCTGTTCAGGCTCATAAGTTTACATCCAGTAGCATTGTCGTCTCCGGTTACCAAGCCTGGGCAATGACCCTTAGTCATAAAACTCTGAGGGGTGAAAGGTCTCATCACGAGCTGGTTCATTTTACTGATATGTAGACCAGTGACTGACATGATTACCATCAGGTTACCAAGCCTGAATCATGGCCTTCATGACTGAAGAAATATACAAGAGACAAAAGAAAATAATTGTAACAGTTTATGTTTCCCAGAACGGTAAACTTTTCACTAGCAGGTTGGATCCTGGTATTTTGTGGGTTTTGAAGTAACCCTGCCGTGGCTATGAACGCCGGCTGGCAGCAGGGCCATGCTTATGGTATTGAGAATTTATCTTTTAAGACTGAATCATCCACTGTTCTTCTCTCCTGGACTGAATTTTGTTAGAAATATGATGGTTGTCAAATAAATCTCTGAAATTATAATCTGCTGGTAATGTTTATGATTATGAAGTCTTTGAATCTGGTTGAGATATTAAAGCAGTGTTGTTTAATGACCGATGTTAAGGACTGAATTGCTTTGCTCGCATGATTTCAGGTAAATAAGCAGAGATAACTGTTTCATCCAGCTAGTCACCATTTGTTGTGCACCTGCTCAACAGCCTTCTAAAATCATTATTGCATCAAACAAAATCCCATTTTGTTTGATGAAATGTCTAAAGTTTAGAAGGGATAAACTTAGCTACTGAATGGTTGATTTTTCCCTAGCTACTGAATTATTGAAATGCCACATTTGTTTGAACAAACTTCGCAATCTACTTTGGATCAATGATGTCAATTTTTGAGTTATTGGTTTGAATGCATTATCACTAGGGGCATTGATACATGAGGATTCGTGTTTATTATGCTTGATCCTGTAGGCTTGCTTGTGCAGGTTCTGTCAAATATTACATTAATTATGCTCAATTCCATGGTTAAGAATATGTCATTATGGGCAGGTTTCACGATTTTCATACAAGAGCAAGGTAATAATGATTAACGTTGATAGAACTTTATGAGATATAGATATATCATTCATATGCCTTATCCTAAGGTTTGTTAAGCATGAATTCGATTATTTCACATGGGATAATTACCAAAGATATAGTGTGGGTTATATGTCGATTTGTCACCTTTCGAGAGAGAGCCGAACGCGCTGTATGAAAAATATGTGGCACGAGTCGCATTCATTGTGAATTTAGAGTGTTATGATGACACTCATACCTCCCTGCTGTCCACGTCTCAGTCATGGTACGTGATCCTAGTCGTGGCGCTTCACCACTGGAGCACCTGTTATGCGTACACCTGATGCACCCTCGTCATTTAATTCAGAACGGATTGTGATAAACTCAGGTTTTAAACACTTCGGCCGTCATTCGTGTTCGCCATTTTGAATGATGATGGCTCCGACTATGGTGGAATTACAGGGGTTTCGCTTATATTCAAATATGGTTTATCCTCTGTATTGTTTACTGTTGCTGAGTTTTGGTTCCAAGTGCTCTCGGTCTGCTCTTCTGTCGCTAATTCAGTGGTGGCAGGTTTGCTGTGCGCATTGTTATATCGGCAAGCTGACAAGGATGGCTCCTGTCGTCAGAGTCGAGCCTCATGAATTAACCCTCTTAGACGCAAATCCTGATCTTTTGCGAAAGATTGAGGATGTGGGGTGGTTACAGTTTCTGGAGAAATTTTCCGATTCAAACCCACAGGTCACTAGGGTTTTCGCCATGTCCTTGATAAATTACCAAGCCGAAGTAGGTGATTTATGTTTTCGGGTCGACGAGAGGTCAATTGCGCATGCGACCGGTCTCCCTTTGTCCGGGCAGAAATGGTTTAAGTATCAGAGGATGGATATCACGGAACGGAGAAGTTTGCTGAAAAACCCGACACAAGAGGTCTCTTTTCGCGCCGGTGTTGCACATAAGTATTTTCGTAAGGAATGGAGACCTGTTCTCGATTTAATTCATAGATATCTTACCTGCGAGGGTCGACTGTCGTCGGCTTATGTGTACCACCTTCGTTTAATGGTAGTTTTCATAGGGTTTCCAATTAATATTCCATATTACCTTCTCCACAGCTTGTTTAAAATGTCGAATGCTATAAAGAAAGGGCCAAAATACTTAAGCCATAGTTTATTCCACCACGGGCTGGTCCGCATTTTGATTGAAAATGAATTGGTAAAAGCAGGTCGTTCTTGGGAACAATTTATAGAAGTTAATGGCTTTTCAAAATTTTGCCATTGTATGTTTGATAACCCCGACGACTGTAGTAAGCACAGGGTTATGGGTTCAGCTTCGTCGAATAAACCCGCATCAAACCCTAGTCCTAAGAATGTGGAACCCTCTCAAGTGCCAGTGGTTGATCCGGATAGTGTTCATTCTGTTTCTTTACGGCCTAGTCGTGATAAAAAGGGTTCAGGTTTGTCACCTGTCACGCCATCAAACAATAATGACAGAGTTGGTAGTCGCCGGGAAAATTTACCCATGTCTAAGTTAAGTAGAAGACTGACTCGGAGTATGGTTAAGGCCAAAACCATAAAAAGGCCTGTGAATGATAAAATCCCCGTTGAAAGATTTGTAATCAACGATGAGGAGATTACAGTCCCTTCCCCTGTGAACGATAATGTAATTCATCATGATTTGATGACCGATCCAGTTGGGCAAAGTCACCCTCTGACTGTTGAGGATATTTCTGAAAATCCCTCCTCATCTGTAGAAGTTCAGCCGATTCGGCCCAATGTTCATGTCGCGCCCGAGTGTAAAAGTCCACCAGCAGTGGATAAGAAGATCCCAGAGGTCCCTGTTGATTATATGACTGATTCAGTCGTCAATGAAAAGTCTGTGAAAACGACTTCAGCTTCTTCACGTGGAATCGGGGAAACCATCCATCCCATGTTTGTTAATTGCCTGTTAGATAAAGTTCGCAGGATGGAAGAAAAAATGAATGAGATAGTGGTGAGTAGAGATCTGCTAGCAATCGATAATCAAGGTTTGAAGGAAAAGATCGTTGCAAGCGATCAGCATCTCTTGCGATTAAGAAATCATAAAAATAAACTTATAAGACGTGTTCTTAAGTTGCAGAATGAAAATAAAAGAAACGAAGAAAAATTGCGTGAGCTTAATGCTCAGATTGCCTTGATACAGTTTAAAGCACCTTCACCAAGCCAGTCTAGTGGAGTAAATATTCAAGTTTTCAATGCCCCGGTTAATATATAGGATATGCTGATATGTTGTTTTGTGGATGAGATTCAGGTATTTCATGATTTCGAGATTATTTATTGACGATTTTATTTGATATTATTTTCATCATATTCTGATTATAATTCTTGTGTATCGCAGGTAGTAATAAGAAGATCTTTTGCCCTGATTTTGAGGATGTCAGTTCTTTTTGTGATCCCTATATTCCTGGAAGCAAATCGATGATTGGAGGAATGGTTTTACAGGTGCCTATGTTCTGTTTACGATCCTATATGCTAGATGAACGATTATGCGTTTAAGGAAAAACGACTTGTTCCACTTGTCGTTTTTCTTTGACATTAGTTAGGGATCGTAATATTCATTGTCGGTCTTTAATGTTTCTATTATGGGAAAACGAAAATGTATTTAAAGGACTGATAGTGAACATATTAGGGGGTCGATACTTTGGGGATGTAAATACTGATCTGCTGGTTCGTGCTATT
>LPNX010246996.1:4286-30844 GCA_001517045.1 Pseudotsuga menziesii
TCCTCCTCCTCCTCCTCATCATCATCATCACCCTCATCCTCATCGTTGTCATCACCATCATCACCCTCATCCTCATCCTCCTCCTCCTTCTCCTCATCATCATCATTCTCATCCTCATCATCATTGTTCATCACCCTCATCTTGATCATCATCACCATCCTCCTCCTCCTCCTCCTCCTCATCATCATCATAATCCTCATCCTCATCATCATCGTCATCATCACCCTCATCATCATCATCATAGTCATCATCCTCCTCATCATCACCATCATTTTTCATCATCATCTTCATAAGCATAGATAAATGTAAATTGCATATATTCAATGAGCACTAAACCGCATATGCATTTTGGAGAACATGTAAAAAACTTTCCCATTCATTAAAAATATGGAAATCAATATCACATATGTGATATATCGGAGGTGCGTTATATCGCATATGCGATATGTGTTTTATACAAAATGTTGGGTGGCGTCCTGTGGGCCAGGTTTACTGTATCGAAAGACATAATTTGTCTGAACCCATGCACAGAGAACTGTTCAATATCCAATTTTTTATCATTACTTACATAATTCCATAGTTTTGTATAGGTTTGGGTGGATTTCAATGGGGAATGTACATAATAGAGGACGGAAGTCAGCAAGGAAGGTGCTTACACCAGAAGAAGTAGAAAATAAAAAAGAAAAAAAGAGGGAAAATTCAAGAAATCGTTGGCATTCATTACATGCGCAAATAGTTCCCATTCCCCCTCAACAGATACCTGGCGTAGAGGCTGAGGAAGATAATGCAACATTAAAGGAAGCTGGTTATATGGAAGATGATATTATTGATCCATTAGTAAATGGACAATCTTGTCAAGAGTTCAATAATTATGTTACTCATTATGCAAATGTGACTCAACAACAACCATGGTCGATGGTTCAATCTCCTAATCAAAGCTATGAGCCTGTAGTGGATGTAAACGTCACTCCAGCATTTCAAACGGTAAGAAATTTTGCATCAAAATGAAAGAGAACTTCTAAATGAATACAAGTGGACGAGAGCGGATTGACTTCCATGGAAGGTAAGGTGGATAAATGCACTATCCTTCATCATTCTTCTCAAATAATGAAACAATAATTTGATAACAAATCCGAAGCCAGTAAATGCCAATTGTTTTTAGCTTTGCTTAAATATAGAAATATGGCAATTGTTAGAAGAAATTTAGGCATAACAACAATGAAGAATATCAAATCAAGCAATCACATTGTTAAATCTCTTGCTGATGCATTCGCATTGATTGGTAAAAAAACTCATTCACAAGACTGTAATGTGGCTCATCGTGTATTGGCTGAATCAATTGTATGTAGATCTACAAGACAACGTCGTTTACTTAAATGCACATCACAAATTGTGTCTTTACATCCAAATACACTTTAAAAATATTCAGTAAGAAGAGACAACCTTGATGTAGATCGACAAATGGAAACATTATGGGCATTTAGCAGTAGGTTGCCCCGCAAAGAGATGAAGTTAGTCGAAGCAGTGAAGGGCCTAGTGCAAACGTTTTGGCATGATAACACTAGGCCTTCTTCTAACATGAAGGATGCGTTAAAACATTGTAGGGGTTCTAGAAACACTGAACCTCATGTTAAACATTATCTTGACATGAAACAAGCTCAACTGTTCGAGATGTTTAAAGTTGCCCACGTAGAGCTAAGGCTCGGGCAAAGATATTTTAAAAAAAGCAAGCCTTGGTATGTTGGAATCAATACCATCCGGAACACTTGTTGTTGTAGATACCACATAGAGTTTGACCTATACTACCATACATTTGCACATATACATCATTTTTTGCATCCTAACCATGTGCAGGAATGCTCAAGTACAGTACCGCCAATGCCATCCAAAGATTTCATCCATAGCATAATGTGTTTGAGGCAAGATGGGTAGACACATTACTTAAAACAATGTGTAGACGACTCTTGTAACAATTGTGGTGGTCTATCATTATGGTCTGATTGCATCCATGAAAGTGAAGATCAGGCATTCGAGAATGCAATTGTCAAGAAGCAAAACTATGAGTATGAGACATATCAGCTAAATGATGGGAAAGAAAGAAGGAAGATTAAATTGGTGACTTCATAGGTAAATTGTTGAATATTGACAAATTAATATTCATGTACACATTTTTTTATGTGGTTTATTGACATATTAATATTCATGTACTAGGTGCGAGTATGTGATTTTATTCTAGAGTTTTGTGGAAAAATCCAACAATACATTCAACATGTCGATGTGGCACAGTGGCAAGATGAGCAATTCAGAATATGCCGGGACACCTTCCCTCTCAGAACAATACTATCAGTGGTTGACTTTGCAGAAAATTACACCCTACAACCACAAAATGAAATTCAAAGTCAATACTATCACTCAGAGCAGGTGAGCATAATGGTGCATATCACGTATCGACATGGGCAAGACAACAATGAAGAGAAACATGTGATATTGAAAGAAAGTCACTTCTACATAAGTGACGACCGGACCCATGACATCCATTATGTGCAACATTGCTTTAAATTATTCTATGATCATGTGATATCTATGGATATACCATTTTATCGTCATTTCATTTGGTCAGATGGTTGTGCTGGACAGTTCAAGAATGCACGTGTATTTGAATGGTTGTGTTTTTTCAACATAAAATACAAGGTTCCACATGTATGGAACTACTTTGAAACTGGTTATGGAAAAGGAGAGCATGATGGTGCTAGTGCATGCATTAAAACTGGCCTTCGAAATGAAGAGATGAAGTTTATAGGTGCTCTCCTTCGAGACGCTGCATCTATAGTCCAATGGTGTGCATCTATCATGGGAGAACAAGAAACAAGGAAACACTTAGTGCAAAGAATATTTTGGGAGGTGACAAATGTGGACCGATCACAAACACATCAGGTTAACACATTGCATGGAACTTGACAGTTTCATTCAATTAGAAGTTCAGACAACTCGGCCCTACAAATTTGGACAAGATTGAAGGCTTGTTTTTGCAGTTCCTGTAGCATCGGTGAATGGGATGACTGTGAGGATATAGATACCATTGATACATGGGGTCGAGTGACACTTGGCACCAATTTCAATGGGGTTAATGAAATAGACCATTTGGAAGATGATCAGACACATATTTCTACAGACTATGATCACATATCGAATCTCATACAAGCAGGTACAGGAGTAGTACCTAAATAAGAAAATTTATTTATGTATTGTTTACTCGACCTACGTAGAATTTAATTTATGTAGAAATTAGAAAGGCAAGACCTTATTTACAAAATGTATTGTTAACTCGACCTATTTCCTTTCACAGGTCAGGTATATGCAGTGGTTGCCCCAAAAAATAAAGAATGGGGTTCTTACTATTGGTTGGCACGTTTCTTAGAGGGGAAAAAAACCATTCTATAGCTTGTTACAGATGATGAAAATACTGAATTCCCAAATGGATCGATGGTTATAAAAGGGGAGTACATGACACTTGCAGCACAATAGAAAAGGAAGGGTGGGTATGCATATCAGGATTATTAACCAGGAGCTATTGTATAACACTTCACTAACCTAGTAGTTGGTATAAACATAAAGTTGTGTACACTTGGTCACAAAAATAGGTCACATGTATGATACTTGCTACCTCATATAGAGCACGAAAGATTGATGGACACCATCGTCACTAGAGATGATCCGAATGGCCTACCTGTATGAGTGCATTGTCAGGTGTGTTATTTAAGCTTTAAAGTGAACTCTGAAGCACAATTTCAATTATTTAGCATTACTTTATTCCCAATGTAATAAACTTGTGATTGATAGATACCATTCACAGACATAATATTATTCAGAGGATAATGGACACTATAAACATGATCGTACAACCTCAGGTGAGTTATGTACAAATCATGTTTGCACATTTTCATTGGGTTATCTTTTCTTTCTTATGATGTTACTAATGTCTATCCTTTCATGTGCCTAGGATACAAACACCATCTACGGCACATTGGAGACGCCAAGAATGGTGTCTTTAGACACCACCAAATAGAGTTCGGAAAATAACAAGCTCTCAAGTTGTTGAAATTTACATTTCTTGATGTTTTTAGTTTAATATACATTTAATTACATTGCCATGTACAAATAAGAAACAAACTAGGCTTACATGATCACCAATACTTGCATGCACCAACTAGGCTTTCATGAACACCATTTTGCATGAACCACCAAGGGTTGACAAGGTATGAGATGGAACCAGGGTTTAGTGAGCAATTTGCATGTTCAGAGAGGGAACTAGAAACACATGATCACCAATACTTGCATGCACCAACTAGGCTTTCATGAACACCAATTTTCATGCACCAACTAGGGTTGAAAAGGTATGAGATGGAACTAGGGTTTAGTGAGAAATTTGGAAGTTAAGAGAGGGAACTAGAAACACATGATCACAAATACTTGCATGCACCAACTAGGCTTTGACGAACACCTATTTGCATGCACCAACTAGGGTTGACAAGGTATGAGATTGAACTAGGGTTTAGTGAGCAATTTTCAAGTTAAGAGAGGGAACTAGAAACACATGATCACCAATACTTGAATGCACCAACTAGGCTTTCATGAACACCAATTTGCATGCACTACCTAGGGTTGACAAGGTATGAGATGGAACTAGGGTTTAGTGAGCAATTTCCAAGTTAAGAGAGGGAACTAGAAACACATGATAACCAATACTTGCATGCACCAAGTAGGGTTGACAAGGTATGAGATGGAAGTAGGGTTTAGTGAGCAATTTGCAAGTTAATAGAGGGAACTAGAAACACATGATCACCAATACTTGCATGCACCAACTAGGCTTTCATGAACACCAATTTGCATGCTCCAACTAGGGTTCCCAAGGTATGAGATGGAACTAGGGTTTAGTGAGAAATCATGCAAGTTAGTAGAGGGAACTAGAAACACATTGTCACCAATACTTCCATGCACCAACTAGGATTTCATGAACACCAATTTGCATGCACCAACTGGGGTTGACAAGGTATGATATGGAACTAGGGTTTAGTCAGCAATTTGGAAGTTAAGAGAGGGAACTAAAAACACATGATCACCAATACTTGCATGCACCAACTAGGCTTTCATGAACACCAATTTGCATGCACCAACTATGGTTGAGAAGGTATGAGATGGACCTAGCATTTAGTGAGTAATTTGCAAGTTAAAAGACGGAACTAGAAACACATGATCACCAATAATTTCATGCACCAACTAGGCTTTCATGAACACCAATTTTCATGCTCCAACTAGGGTTGCCAAGGTATGAGATGGAACTAGGGTTTAGTGCGCAATCATTCAAGTTAGGAGAGGGAACTAGAAACACATGATCACCAATACTTGCATCCACCAACTAGGCTGTCATGAACACCAATTTGCATGCACCAACTAGGGTTGACAAGGTATGATATGGAAATAGGGTTTAGTGAGCAATTTGTAAGTTAAGAGAGGGGACTAGAAACAGATGATCACCAATACTTGCATGCACCAACTAGGATTTCATGAACACGAATTTGCATGCTCCAATTAGGGTTGACAAAGTATGAGATGGAACTAGGGTTTAGTGAGAAAATTGCAAGTTAAGAGAGGGAACTATAAACACATGATCACCAATACTTGCATGCACAGACTAGGCTTTCATGAACACCAATTTGCATGCACCAACTAGGGTGGACAAGGTATGATATGGAACTAGGGTTTAGTGAGCAATTTACAAGTTAAGAGAGGGAACTAGAAACACATAATCACCAATACTTGCATGCACCAACTAGGGTTGACAAGGTATGAGATGGAACTAGGGTTTAGTGAGAAATTTGCAAGTTAAGAGAGGGAACTAGAAACACATGATAACCAATACTTCCATGCACCAACTAGGCTTTGATGAACACCAATTTGCATGCTCCAACTAGGGTTGACATGGTATGAGATGGAACTAGGGTTTAGTGAGCAATTTGCAAGTTAAGAGAGGGAACTAGAAACACATGATAACCAATACTTGCATGCACCAACTAGGGTTGACAAGGGATGAGATGGAACTAGGGTTTAGTGAGCAATTTGCAAGTTAAGAGAGTGAGCTAGAAACACATGATCACCAATACTTACATGCACCAACTAGGATTTCATGAACACCAATTTGCATGCACAAACTAGGGTTGACAAGGTATGAATGGAACTAGGGTTTAGTGAGCAATTTTAAACTTAGGAGAGGGAACTAGAAACACATGATCACCAATACTTGCATGCACCAACTAGGCTTTCATGAACACCAATTTGCATGCACCAACTATGGTTGACAAGGTATATGATGGAACTAGGGTTTAGTGAGAAATTTGCAAGTTAAGAGAGGGAACTAGAAACACATGATCACCAATACTTGCATGCACCAACTAGGCTTTCATGAACACCAATTTGCATGCTCCAACTAAGGTTTCCAAGGTATGATATGGAACTAGGGTTTAGTAAGCAATCATGCAAGTTAGGAGAGGGAACTAGAAACACATTATCACCAATACTTGCATGCACCAACTAGGCTTTCATGAACACTAATTTCCGTGCACAAACTAGGGTTGACAAGGTATGAGATGGAACTAGGGTTTAGTGAGAAATTTGCATGTTAGGAGAGGGAACGAGAAACACATGGCCATGTACAAATTGGAAACCAACTAGGCTTTCATGAACACCACTTTGCATGCTATCACTAGGGTTGACAAATAATGAGATGGAACTAGGGTTTACTTCAACCAATTTAGGGTTTGTAGGGTATGATGTATGTTATTATGGTATGATGTTAGTATCATAGGGTATTGTAGGGTATGATATAGTATATATTACACATGCATGCACGACTTAGTGTTATGGTCTATTGTTAGTATGTTATGTTATGGTATGTTATTGTATGTTAGTATGGTATGATGTTAGTGTCATAGGGTATTGTAGGGTATGATATGGTATATTTTACACATCCATGGATGACATAGTGTTATGATTGTTAGTGCATGTAATTTAGTTAGTGTATGGTATGGTAATGATGTTAAAGAGTTGAGGATAGCCATAATGTTAAAAAGTTGATGAGTCGTAAATTCTTCCTTTAAGTATTGGAAATTGATAAGTTAGCACACATGTGAACCACACATATCATTATATCACATAGGCGAACCACACATACCATGTTCCAATATCAAGTCAACCATATATGTATAAATTTGAACCTTGCTTTATATTATATATGTATAGAAATAATGTTACAAAAATTGTCATGCCACATGGCCATAATACAAAATAGTGGATCAAAAAGTACATCTTGTGTGTACATATAAACAAAATGTTACATATATGTACGCCCCCTATACATTTATTCTAGTTATCCCCCCATTCGTTGCCACTGTCGGTGTCTTCAGAGAAGTCTAGCTTTCTTTTCCGACTGCTCACTGGTGATCCCCATCGCTGAACAAGAGGGATAGGTCGCTTCAGTGGAGACTGCAAAAAAACCAAATTTTGTAAGTTAATTTGCCAACCTTTAAAAATTATATGTACATTTGTTCAAATTCCAAAACCAAAATAACATTTTTAATTACTGTATGTGAGTAACTAATGGTGGTTCATGGTGCCTCACTAACAGTGACCCTGATTGGGTGCTCTTTAAGAACCACTTGCTCACTATCAAGTTGCATAAAAAATATATATATGTCAATGTCAACAAATATACATATACATTGAAGGGGAACAGGTGGGTCACTAATTTGGGTCTCTTCAAGCACCAAATCAGAGAAAGCAATACACAAACGTACAAAGAAAGCGATAAATAAACATACCTGCTTGCTTGTCAAAGGTGGGCCACCGATTTGGTGCTCTTCATGCACCCGTGCCTCACGAGGGGGCTGCATAAAGTAACTTATATGTCAATTTCAGATAAAATAGTGAATCAAAGACATATATAGTACATGGACGGAAAATGATGTTACCAAATAAAGTGAAACATACATGTACCTGGCTGGGGGGAAGAGGTGGGTTGACAACAACCTCGCTTTGGTGCTCTTCAAGCACTAGTGTCCCAATAGGTTCCTGCATAAAGTAACATATGTCAAAGAGATACAAGTAAAATGATTTTTCCAAAGAAAGCGAAACATAATTAAAAGCATATTTCAAGTAATACCTATGTATGGGAATCTACCTCTGCATGAGAGGGAATAGGCTAAGATACAATATACTCATCCTGATCACCTTGCATAAAACATGTTGTATAAAAATTAGGATGTATTGAATGTTACAATCTATACTATAAATATGTAAATAAAGTTGACAAATTAACAAGTATAGTTCTCAGCCCTATTGGTGAAGAACCAAACCCATATGCAATATTGACAGCCGCATCAATGTTCTCAACATTAATCGATGGACTATGTGACTGTGGTGTGCCATGGTACACTAGCTGTATATTTGTTCACATAATTTGTTTGATAATTAAATAGAAATAAATTGTGAAACAATTGAAAATTTTAATATGAAACAAAATATAATATTAAAATAATGTTGTTTATTTACAAAGCGAAGTAATCAATCATCTCGAAAGTCTGAACCAAGGCCATAGCATATGCCTCCACACAATGTGCAAGGGTGTGGAGTAACACGATGCTCTGAACACTCTGCATCTCCTGTGTGATCTGTAGATGGGCCCGCCTTAGAAGTGCTAGCCCCTTGGTCTACATTTCCTTAGACACCAGTCCCATGCTGAAGCAATGTATCTGCCAAGTCAAATAATGCTTCATGTGTATTCGCAATCATAGGAATTGCAGGAGGATATAGCCAAGGGGGTTTTGGTGTGCATGGAGGGTGTGGCACATAGTTAGCATCCATCCTAGCACCTTCCCTATCTTGGGGCATCCCATGGCCAACACCCTGGAAGCCTAAGAGATCGAAGTAGTTAACATGTTTCCCTAGGATGAATTATGCATACAACTTCCAAAGGAAATAAAATGGGATGTCCCTATCCCCATGAGGGTCTTCATCGAAGACCATATACCAACGATCCATCCAATTGGACTTTATATTTTGTTCAACACACCAGTATATGGAAATGTGTGGTCGACTTGTGGGTGGAACCAATCCAGTGCTAGGGTCCCGGAATAATGAAAATAATTGGTCTTTTGTAATTTTAAGGGCTTTGATGTCTTTATAACTCAATCCATCGGAGTAGTATTGCTTCCTGGATTCTCTGTACGAGCTAATGTTGTAAAAATCTCCTTGGGATTCAACAATTGTGTTTGTTATTGTGTCCAATGCATCGGCTAAAGACTCTCTCAAACAATCCCCCCTCTAATAGTTGAGCTAAGGCACCTTAATGACGTGAAACATGCAATAATATGTGAGTTTCGATCTTGTTTCCCCTCCAGGTTTGGGTTTGGGTTACGTTGTTGTGGGTTAGGTTGTGGGTTATTATAGGGTGTTTTTTCCACATTGTCTTGTTCATTTATGTTGTCTGTTAAAATTTAAACAAAAAAATACAAGTTATTTTACTTAATCATTCATTGATTTCATTAAATTTTTTTATTAAATTTGTTTAAAATCATTATAAAAACTATGAAATTATGGAAAACAATAAATAATTGAAGACTAACTGAAATGGATAAGAGCATTTACCTACCATTGGAGCCAATACACCTCAAACTCGACCTCCAAAAGAGAAAATGCAAATCGCCTCTGTGCTTTTTCGCCCACACGGTTTTTCGCTCTCCCGATCCTGTGCAAATGATATTTGAGGGGCCTGCAACCTCTGTTTTATTTCTTTCTTTACTTTTCAATATCGCATATACGATATTGTAAATGTGAAATATCACATATGCCCCATCCTTCTTCCTACCTAAATAATTAAATAAAAGAATTAATTACAAAATATTTTTGGTAACATAATGACCAACTAGGCTTACATAATTACATTTCCATGTAAGTCACTTTATGTAGTCTATAAAATATTTTTGGTAATGTGAAGCATGCAACTAGAAAGGTTATTTTTCTCATTATGTTGGTGTAAACATATTGTTATTGTTCTAAGCATTTACAAACATGGTTTTGGAGCCATAGTAAAGGCCATCCAAACCAATTGAAGGATTAATTTAGTGTGGGAATACAAACAAGATATGCCTAAAATAATGTTATCCAACAAGCATGAACTTGAATAAAGATGAGAAGGAGGTTACTAAAATTTCAGTGAAAATTTATGAGAGACGGGTAACGGAAAATGAACTTGACAAAAAATTATAGGAGGAAATAAGAAAACTATATAGTCATATTGTCGATAACAAGTAGAGGATGCAATATATTTAGAGCAAGGCTTTATGGAGGCTTCAATCTTTGTTGATTCCAAGCTAGCATGAAATAATAATTATTTCCTTAAGCAACTTACTTAAATTACTAGAGATTTCCATTAAGAGTGGTGTTAACAACACAAATAGAAGATGGATATTTGAGTGACACTCCACAACTTGAAAGTTTTTTGAGGCTGTGGGGGTACGTTTTACATAATAAATGAAGGAATACCCTCTCCGCTTTCATTAGCATGTCATTGAAGTTGTCACATGTGCATAGAAATACAAGTGGTGTGATAAAAAAATTAATATTTGAAACATGAACTAGGGCATTTCATGTTGGCCATTTATCGTAGGTTATGCTTCTTGTAATAATAGAAGATGAAGAATATTCAGGTGACACTACACAACTTAAACCTTTTGCGAGGCTATGCAACTCCTTTTTAAATGACTGATGAAGGAATACGCACTCCAATTTTGGCATTTTCATGGTGTAGTCACACGTATAGCCAAATAGAGATGGTGTGATAGAAAAGAAATAAATGAAACTTGAACTAGGCTTTTCATTTGGTTGTTTCTCCTTGGTAAAAAACCTATGTGAAAATACATGTAGAAAGTTACAAATTTCAATAATTTGTGAAGAAATGGGTTTCCCATCGAGGAGGAATTCGAAACAAATGCAATACATAGGCTTCTTGTGTGGTTTGGTATTGAGGTGGTTTTGTAAATGTTGAATATCGCATACGCCATACATTTTTACGAACCTTAGCCTTGTGTTTGGGCTCGGGTTATTCCGAACGTACCGTCAATAACGCATATATGTTCTTGATTTGCACTTCGAAAGTGCGTTTCTGATTTCTTAAGTGGCACTAAAAAGTGGAACCAACTTCGTGTGAGCCCCCTTAAATAATTTTCTTTCTTACTTCAAATTTTATTTATCATACACTTTGTTATTGGTTTTTTTTTTTACATCCCATTCAAATACAAAATACCACTTTATTTTTACAAATTTGTGAAAATGTAATTCACAACAAGTTCTAGGAGCTAAGGGAATCCTCTTCACAAATTATGCAGAAAAATAGTGAAAAGAACAAAATTAACACATAGGAATAGTGCCAATATATGAATTTTCTATTACTTTCCAACTTGTAAACATGTATGGAACATCATTATTATCAAATAGGAGACAATTGTTATCCTTTGGAACAAAATTGAATGCATACATGTGACAGGCTGATATTGGACTTCAAACCATCTGAGGTGGGCCAATGAGCTCCCAAAACACCTCAAACAGTCACGCATGAACATATGAACATGGATAAAGCATGTTAGGGCATAAATGAGGGTAGAATAGGGGTGATGGAGTGCATGGGTGAGTGGGAGTGGCTCTAGGAAGCAATAAATGGTCCAAAATATCCAAAGACACCCAAATACTATGCATGGGTGCCTTTGGTCGATCAATTTCAATGTTTTAAGGAGTAGCAACATACCAAGCATTGAACAGTCATAAATGAGGGTGCATGTGTATCCAAAATGATCAAATATGGGCGCCTGCATGCATTAGTGAGTCCAAAACACCAAAATACATTGCTTGACCAGCATAACCAAAGTTTATACAATATGACATAAGTACAAAACAAACTAAAATGTGTCCTAGGTGTATATGACCATGGTTCCAGGTGGTATGATGCTCTAGCACCCCATTGAATCCTGTATTCGTGTAACCACATGAAAATTAAGGCGTTAGCAACTAAGGCTCAAGTCACCTCTTACAAAAATTTATTTCTCCATATAACCAAGGTAAGGAGGAAAACCTCATGGTAACAAAACTCCCCCTAAAAAATGGACATGGAGTAAAATATGAAAGTGAGTATCATTAATCACCATGTGTCACCCACTCCAAGAAGTGATATTATATAGGTGAATGTATTCTCTATGAATATATCGGTGAAGATATCAGCAGTTTGCTCTGTAGATGGGAAATACTAAAATGATATAACATACTCATGCACCAAGCTCCTGAGGTAGTGCATGTGTATATCTATGTGTGCGGTGGATCAGTAGAAATATTTATTATGCTTTGATTGTCACACCAAATAATAGTGGGTTAATCAAATGCAAATACAAGCTCTCTAAGAATGCCTTTCAGCCACACACATTGTGTAGTTGCGTTCACTACTCCTATCTACTCGACCTCAGATGATGAAATGGATATAGCGTGTTGTTTATTAATTTACCAGCATATGGTACCATGTTCAAGAATGAATACATAACCTAAATTGGAATTTCTATGAGTGGGATATCCATCCCAATTGGAATCACTACATCCAATTAGTTCTACTGGATAACTAGCAACATAGTGTACACTAAAGTGTTTAGTTCCTTTCACATAATGGAAGATCAGTTTTGCATACATCTAATGGATATCATGAGACTCCTCCATTTATCTTACAAGAGAACTTAGTGTATAATCCAAATCAGGTCGAGAGTGTGTGATATACAATAAGCTCCTAACTAGTTGTTGATACAATGAGTTGTCCACCAATGGAGATGAACCAAAATCACCTAGTTTCACTCCCAAAAGGAAGGGACACTTGGATGCATTACATTCATCCATTTTGAACTTCAATAATAGGTCTAAAGCATAATTTGACTAGCTGATATTTATCCATGCATCACATTGCTCAATATCTAAGCCAATAAATTTTTTCAACAATCCAAGGTCAGTCATAGAAAACTGACTATGCAAGGAAGACTTAATTAAACCAATTTCATCAGCGAAACTTCCGTTTATCAAAATATAATCATCATACAAAAATATAACCTGTAATGAATCACATATATGATGCAAATACACATTAGGATCATATTTGCATCTCTCAAATCCTAGTGAGAGAAAAACAATGTCCATCTTGGCATACCAAGCCCTGGGGGATTGCTTGAGGCCTGTTGCAGCTGCAAAAATTTCCCAAAATTCTAAAAATTTCGGGACCCTCCTTTTATCTTGTTTTGCTCAGCTTGTTTGAGTTTGCTTGATTTTGCTGTTGTTTGTTCAAGGAATATCTTTATGAAAATGCTATTAATGTTGTCTATGGCTTATTTTTAGTTCTTACCTCGTCGTCGAAAGTTGTCGAGACTATGGATCAGAAATGCAGTTAAATGCATGCCCGTCATTGCGGAGATGTATTTGAGAGACGATCTGATCCAAGATATACTTCCTCCGATGCATACCTCCTCTGACGCGCTTTACTTGTATTTTTCTCATTATCGACAGCCTTCTTGGAATACCGTTGGAACTTGTTGAATCTACAGTTTCCGCCATTGTGGATGATGTATTGCGAACCCCTCGATGGTTGTTTTGATTTTTTTCCAATCCCCACCAATTTGATTCGCAAATACTTAGTCTTTTTTACTCCCGCCGTTGCAGCTATAGAAAGCACTATTCTTTCGATATAGTTTGTTTATGTTTGGCACTTGGCTGATCTTTTCGCTTAAGTCTTGCTTGTTTTACCTCTCATTTTGACTGGTCTGTGGAACTCGGTGCCTTTATGGTTTCTACTGTTGCATCACTTCAATCAACTATTGGTCCAATGTCTTAGTCTGGTGAGCTCCAATGCGAAGTGTTTATTTTTTGCTCTTGTCAATGTTCCATTTGACACTGTGGATCTCATAGTCCTTTCATCATCCGTCGTTGCGAAGAGGATGCTGACATGGTCACCGATCCCGTAGTCGTGTTGCTTCCCGATGGTCTTATTTTCCCTGCTGATTATTTGTTTACCAGGATGTATATATTGGGGGTTGGGGTTTTATTTGTCTATTATTATTTCTACGAACTTGTGGCCCGCATTGTCATTATCGTTTCAAACAGAACATCGTACTCGCTGTCAGTACCTCGTTCCTAGGTGGCTCTACCGTGAAGGTTTATGGATTCTTCTCGCTAGTCGCACAGTGCCTTGCCAGGTAGGCCATTATTCTCGTTCCTACCTCTTCCTTTCGAATTGTTGAACTGGGTTTGTCACCCTTGGTTAGTTCCCACCTATGCAGTTAATGAATACCTAGTTTTATATTTTCAGTGCTTATATAGTTTATGTAGATGGTATGGCTGTCCGGTGGGGGGTTTTTGTTTGCTTAATGATTAAATTCACTGCCGTTATGAGTTTGCAACCCGCACCTGACTGCTTGGGAAACTGGTGTAGACGAGCATTACGCTGTCTGCACCAGTTTCCCCCAGTTTGTGTATGGCCACCTCGGGAGGGTAGTTCCCTGTTAGTTTGCAGAGGAGGGCATTTTCTTGTTTATTTCGAAGATTTCGAGGTTTTGGTTTCCCAGTCTTTGTGCCGCTCACATTTCTTGTGGACCAAGGTCGCAGTTTTGAGGTTACACCTCGCTTAGGATAAGATTGGGAATGGGATGATTTAATTCATAGCACCAAGGGGGTGATTTGAGACTGTTTTCCCTGATGGGGGGAGGGGGATTTTCTTCATTTTAGCAAGGCCATGATGTATGAGTTGATTATGCATTTTTTTTAGTCATGGGCAGGTTTTAGTTCTTTTTGCAGATTCGTTTTTGTGCAGGAACACTTGGTAGTTAAATGTTGTTTATTTATATTTCATAGCTTCAATCATGACTAGCCTAAACAAGGTAAATGCTCATGTGGTTCATTTTTTGGATATTGTTTAGAAATGGCTCAATAGGACCTAAAGGATTTTGTGTATGACAGGGAAATCCTTCCGAATATGAGATGTCTAAAAGGAAGAAGAAGAAAGCCCCTATAGTGGATGAAGAACCCGATTTTGAAATTGTCACCAAGGTTGAATACACTTACAAAGACACCAGATGCATAGTGGGTGTGGAACCTGAATATAAATAGCAGGAAATTTATAGACTGATAACACATCGGGAGGTACCTAACACAGGTTTTGAGGAAGGAACTATATATGCAAATATAGAGAGATCTGCTTCGATGAGAGTTACTACCAGACCTAAGCTTTTCCCGTGCTCAAAGGTGATTGGATGGATTCTTCCCAGGGCAGATGTAACCACCATGATTTTGGCCAACGTTGACAAACAAGGTTATGCTTCTTATAGACCTAGTTACGTATCACTATCCTACCACTTACTGGAGGCCGAGGTATACTTGACTGAAGAATGGTTAAAGAAAATTAATCTAGACCTAGTAGAGCCATTGAAAAGGATGTTGGTACCTAGCAAGAGTTTCAAAACTAGGCCATCAGGGGAATATGACACTGTCACCTTAAGGACCCCTTATAGGTTCATTGCCCTGATGCTGAACAAGATTTTTGGGAGAGCCCACGGTAAAATTTTTAAGTTGGGTTGGGTCCCTATCATCTTCTATGTTGCAACCCAAGTGACAGTGTTCAACTGGGCGAAAATTGTAGCAAACAACCTCTCAGCCTGCATTGCTTCAGCGTTGGGAGGAGTGTCCCAGAAAAAATCAAAGTTCTACATGACCTCTAGACTGATTGATTGCATACTATGCAACCAACCTTTCCCAAACCTGTCAAAACCCCAAATTTTCCGAAAAATTTAAATTTTTTTAAAATAGCATAAATCCTCATTAAAAGCAGTCACTAACTGTTTAATTATTTTTATGTTATTAGGATTGTAATTGAATGATATTTTGATTATATTTATCTTTAATGAATAGTTTATTTTTAGTTACTAATTGTTTTCTGCTTGTGACCACAAGGTGGGATTGCTATGAAAGACAGGGCTTACTTAGCTTCCGAGCTAACGCAGCAGTTTTCCTTCTTTTACAACTATATAGGTAAGATGTTTCACTACTAACAAACTCGAGTGTTTACAATACAATCCGCTGTACAAACTTCATTCAGTAAAAATATAAACTTTGCTAGTCAGATTTACCAGACTTCTAAAGGTAAAGCGTTAACTATGTTACTTTTATTTTTATTTTACTGATAGATAAAATAATGATACTAGAAAGGATGTCAGCTATTTCTCTGTTAAGATATTTCAAGTATCAACCTATACTTTTCTTACCTTAAGAATTTACAAGTTTTATTTTTTGATTCAAGTCTCCCCTTAATATTTTAAGTATTTGCACTGTGTTGGAATACTACTTCTTTTCCATGTTCATTATTTGGATAAATACAAAACCTTTAAAATCATTCCTAGATTTATTACATTCAACCCTGTTTAATAGTTTAATAACTATACTTATCAAACAGGGAAGGCTAACTTACCCAAACCATTTTATCATATAAAGATTATTATAATATCTTTTATAACCTTTGGACTTGATTTAATAAAAGTCTAATTGTCACCATGAAAATCGTTCTATGAATATTAATGAATTTGTTATTTTACGAACAAGGGAAGTTCACAAGGTAAGAGTAGAACTTGCATCATGTTCAATTGATCATTAATATAAACTATCATAATTCTACAAACTTTATATTAGTATTTCTTTTATTTCGTTTGCAAATTAGTGCAATATATAAATAGAAAGAAACTAGGTTTATGGATGAACTATTCCATGGTAACTAGTCTTCCTTCTTTATTTTCATATCTTATTTTAATCATAAATACAATTCTCCATACCTAATTGTATGAGGCCAACGATGAAACAATTCTATATTATAATGTTTTATAAACATTAATCTAACATTCAAGTGATTGATCTTATAACCCAGGTCCTAGCTATGGTATAACTATTATCACTCATCGATCTAGAACTCTCATTAGCTATAATTACAACTCTTCATTCATAAGAGACCCATGATAAACAAGTTTTTATATTACAATGTTTTTATAACATGATTCCAATGATTAAAGAATTGATTTTATAACGCAGGTGATGATTTGGTATAATGATCTTTATGGAATTCCCGCGATATGATTGGGTTATGCAATGAACTCATTGGAAAACTTCATCATGGAACTTTAGAGTTCCTACCCACTGCATGTCAAAAATCAAAAGGACTACGTGGGCTCTTCCCAGCCATGCACTGTCATTTATAAAGGTTTTGAATTAACCCTAGTCTTCATTTCTCCGCTGCCTACGGCCTCCTACCGCTTTGCAAGGCCTCCTGGTCCACCTCGGTGCTTGCACCATTTGCTAGTCCCGTACTGTGCTGGTTTTCCCTTCATGTCTCATCTGCTGCATGGTGAGGAAGTTATTGTGTTGTCTCACTTTGCTGTGATATGTTTGGGCAGCGTATTCTTCTTAGGGTTTCAGCATTGGCATCCATTACCGAACCTTTCACTGTATGAGTGGTCCGTCGACTTGATACTGTAAATACGACCTCCATCGTGATAGGTACTCCTTTATTTTCCCGTGAGCTCAACCCTCTCTGCGACGAATGAAGGGTTTACCCTTCCTCCTGCTCGTGGTTGTCTTGCTATTCGTTGGTGGCCATATTATCCAGCGTTAAGGTAAATTGCAGGGTTTTTCTTTCGTTCTTCTTTTACAAATAAAAGCTTAAGCAACAATAGTTGGCATTATTTTAATGTTTAGATATCTTTTGTTACAGGGTTAATCTTCTTCATTCGGCGTGGAAGGTGTGTGATGCAAAATCTGCTACCACCGGTAAGCCTGGTTTTTACCCATGGCTTCCCCTCATTGCTGGTCCTTTAGGGACGTCCTGGTTGTGGTTTTTTTGTGTGTAACCCTCACTGTTAATTTGGTTCAGTGGGTGAACAAAACGTTGTTAATAGAGCTCGGCTCTTCCTTTATTATGGAATCTTGGCTAAGGCTGTGACTGTGGGTTTCTGGGTTTTGTTTGAAAACTGAGTACAGCATGCAAGAGAATGTAACATTGTTTGTATAGGCTGTAATTTTGCTTAATATAGATATTACTAGAATTCATAAGGTTCCAAGAGGATAAACTCCATCCTCAGTACATTTTTAAGATTTTTAACAGGGTTACCCTGTATTTGGAGCTATGCTTTGCCTATACTATCTTTAATTAAATGTTATGCTACTGTATAGTTTTAATTTCCATTACTGTTTAAAATTTTGACTTATTAAGTTTATCTGTCTTCGTACAATGGGTTCTTGTTAGTTTTGATAAAATACTTGGTATATTTTAAGTTATCATTTCGTGGTACTTGCTGGTAGGTTTTTACTGTAATTTGGTAATATACAGAGTTAATGATTTTATAAATTGTTATAAAAGTTATACTTATCAGATTGAAATAATTTTTAGGTTCTAAATGACATTTAAAAGTCATTTGACTGTACCACCATGCTTACAGGTTTTTATACTGTAAGAAAAATGTCCTGCTAATGAGAAGAGATAAACTATTACTGTAATTTCTAAATAATATAAATTTATATTCAATCCTTAATAGGATATTAAGATCATTGTTTAATAATACCCTGGTTATTATTCCTGTAATACTTATTACTGTTGTCATTTGTTCTTCTTATAATCTCTTATAATCATTACTTTTTATATTTATATAAGTAATAATAGTTATTCTTAGTTTATAAATAATCTGTGAACAAGGTGATTTCCAGTTATTAGATATAGTTTAACTTCAAGGTTGAGCATACTGCCATTCTAGAAATTATTTACTGTTCAAGTAAGCATTTGATTCTTATTTTTAAAAATAACATTAGGGTTCCCGTACTTGGTTAAAATTTTATTTTCTAAATAAAAGAATTTATATAACTTAATATTTTATCTATACCCTTTATTAATACAGGGTTTCAATGTATTTGTTTTCACAATAGAAAGCTGTCAACATACTTATAGTTCAGACAATATAATTTATTTCTGAACTGTTTTTAAAATAATAAGAACCCCACTTTATTTTAACAGAAATACTATGCCTATATGCATAAAATAAAAGTATTTTATTATTACTCCTATAATATTCATATTATCTTTCTAAGATTACTAAGCCTTCCTTTATTTACCTTTAATTTACCTTTTAAACATGTTCAAGAGATAACACTTGTTATTTAAAATCTTATGTAATTTATGTTATATTATCTTTATTCTTTTGTAAGTAATTTGTTTTATTAGTTATAATGTATGTTTATAAATCCATAGTTTGGTTAACTATATCTAAAGTTTATCTTTATAAACATAGATCTTAATCTTTTAATCAAATAAGAGAGTAACAGTTCTGGAACTATTCGAACTCAGTCTAGAATAAAAGAAAGAAAACAATAAAATAAATACATCATATAGACATTCATAAAATCTAAACCTTTCTACTTTGACAGTAATATCTGATCATTGTAAAATTATTCTTATTTTCAATTTATTATTAGACAATTAGTAGTGAAGTTACTCTGATTTAGAAGGAAGAAACTATAAGGTTGAACAGGAAATAAATCTAGTCTAAGTGTGTTGTTTATTCCTTACCATATAATATTATTGAAAATAACATAGAGTTCCAGGAATTAGTTTCTAACTAAGACTCATACAACTTTTTATTAAATATCTTTTCTGAAGGATAGATAAAGAAGCAAACTATTACTCTGAAATCTCATCATGCTATTTTTACTTAAATTTACCCCTGTACTGGAGTACGGTCTGGTAAAACCCATATGTGGAAAAATACAGTGGGTATTTATCTTTCATCGGCAGATTCTATTACTGATACTAAAACATGTACTTCACTAAACCAGTAAAACATTCATATCATAACACTTTACCATTCACAGTTTATTAAAACATAGACAGTTAAGTGACAGAACCTGCTTCAGCCTTGGATAACAACAGCAATGGGAGGTCGTTCCTCCCTACCAACTCCTGGAGAGCGCTCAAACAACGACTCCTCAGGACCCCCGAGCTTGCTCTGGTCTCCCTAGCTGGAACTAGGTGCAGCAAAGTCAGATGCCAGTCTTCAAACTCAGTATTAACTCAGAACTTATCAGTAAGTTCTCCCATCTAAAAGCTGTAATAAACCAAGTTACTGCAGCAATCCTCTCAGACAACTTCCTTATTGTTTTTCCCTCTTTCCTCAATGAATTTACTAAATAACATTCACCTGAATGAATTCTCTCTGAAAAATATCTGAGCAGCCCCAGCTCTCTTCATTGAGTATTTTTAAAAGATTGCCTAGGTCTTTCTGGGTTAGTTGTCATTTAATGAGCCACCTGCTCTGATCCCATTTTCTTGGGGGATCATGACCCTAATTATAGGGAAGTTGCCACCTGCAACTTAGGAAGTGTTTGAGGATGCTACCACTTGTATTTTTCCCTCCACCTAGTTCCATCCACCAGTTTGACCAGTAACCTCTTTTTAATAGCTCTCCCATGCTGTTGTCTCCACAATTTATTTATTAATAATAAAATATTCTGAATTACCTTTCAATTCTGTTGACTCTGTTGATTCATCAGTTCCTACTTAGCATTAAACTTAACATAATGTCTTAGCAATATAATTAAAACAATTAACATTATTTTACAAAATTGGGGTATGTGACATACACACCCCCTTAAAATGTAACATCGTCCTCGATGTTACTTATTCTTCATCCTATGCAACCTCTTGGAATAGATTCGGGTATGCTTCCCACATCTTACTTTCCAGTTCCAAGGTATCTTCTTTCAGGACTAAGGTGCTTCCATTGCACCTTCAGCTGTCCAATTATGTGGTTCCGCAGAGTAATTTCCCTCCTCCCGAGGATACAGTCTGGTTCCACCAGAACTTCCCCTTCTGGTTCTACCTGTACAACATTCCAATCAGTCACATGAGTAGCATCATGAACATACTTTTTCAGAATAGAAATATGAAAAACATTATGCACTTTTAAGTTAGGTGGTAACGCTAGCTGATATGTAACTTGACCAATTCTAGATAAAATTTCAAATAGACCACAGTGACGTGGTTCTAATTTTGCACAACTCCCCAATATTAGGGAGCTCTTCTTTGGTCTTACCTTTATAAACATGTGCTCACCCACCTGGAACTCTTTAGGAGTTCTTTTCAAATCTGATTGGCTCTTTTGCCGATCCTGTGCAACCTTCAAATTCTCCTACACTTGCTTCACAATCTGTTCCATTTCTTTCAATAATTCGGGTCGCAACACTAATCTATCTACTGGATTATTCCAGGAGATAGGAGTGTTACATTTACACCCATACAGAATTTAAAATGGGCTGAACTTAGCTGATGATTGATAATTATTATTGTATGCAAATTCTGCTAAATGCAAGTAATCCTCCCACTTACCTGGCTGATCCTTAACATACATTCTTAACAGATCTTCCAACACCTGATTTACTCTTTCAGTCTATCCGTGCGTCTGAGGATGGAAAGAGGTGTTGAAATTCAGTGTTGTGTTTAATCCCTTAAACAAGGATTTCCAGAAATTCCCTATGAATTTAGGATCCCTGTCTGAAATCACAACCATTGGTACACCATGTAACCGAAAAATCTACTTTAAGAATATGTCTACTATGTTTGCATCCTTGTAAGTGGTTTTAACAGGAATAAAATGTGCTGCTTTACTTAATTTATCTACTACCACCATAATTTAATCATTCTGATTTTGATTTCTGGGTAATCCAGTAATAAAATCTAAGTTGATTATTTGGTAAAGGTTGCAGTAACCCAGCTGGATGTTGGTGTTCTGTTTTCACTTGTTGACAATCCAAACATCTAGCTATATACTCAGCTACTTCAGATTTCATATTAGGCCAGAAATAATCTTTTCTTAACATGGTTACAGTCTTCTGGTAGCCTGGATTCCCTGAGTAAGGGGTTTTATGAACTTCATCCAGAATCAACAATTTAACCTTAGGCACACTAGGCACATACAGTCTGTTCTTAAACAATAAAAATCCATTTTTATTTAGACTATAACCTTTTATTAAACTTTCTGTAGGTTCTTCTTTAGCTATAACTTGTAATTTTTAATGAATTTCATCCAATTTTATCCCTTCAGTCAGCTATTCATTTAAATTAGAATCGTAAGTGCTAATTGTTGCTGCAAAGTTCAGCCTTGCATTTCTGCTCAAAGCATCAGCCACCTTATTTTCTTTTCCTTTTATGTGTTGAATTTCAAAGTCATATTCACTCAAGAAGGCCAACCATCTTGCTTGTCTTGCATTTAAGTTGGGTTGATCTAAAAGGTATTTCAGACCCTTATTATCAGTCATTAAAGTAAACTTTTTGCCTATTAAGTGGTGTCGCCACATTTTTAAGGCATGAATAACAGCATCAAGTTCAAATCATAAGTTGCATAATTATTTTCATGGATCTTTAACTTCCTGGACTCATAGGAAATGACATGCCCATCCTGAGTCAGCACTCTGCCTAAACCATCATTACAAGCATCGATGCATAGCACAAAATCCTTATTAGGATCTGCTATTCTTAGAATAGGCGCAGTTGTTAATAAAATTTTTAATTTCTTAAAACTTTCTTCACATTTTAAGTTCCAATCAAATTTCTTGCCTTTCTTTTGCAAGGAAGTGATTGGATTAGCTATTTTTGAAAATCCTTCAATGAATCTTCGGTAATAACCGGTAATTCCCATGAAGGACCTAACATCTGTTACGTCTTTTGGTACTAGCCAATCTTCAATTTCCTGGATCTTTTCAAGATCAACTGAAATCCCTTCCTTAGTCACCACGTGACCTAAGTACTGGATTTCATCCCTGAAGAAATCACAATTGCTGAACTTTGCAAAAATTTGTTGCTCTCGCAGTTCTTGTAAAGTTATCTGTAAATGTTCCTTATGTTCCTCTTCATTTTTAGAATAGATTAAGATGTCATCGATGAATACGACAACAAATTTATCTAAGTATTTATGCATTATATTATTCATTAGGCACATAAAGACATCTGGGCATTAGTAAGCCCAAATGGCATTACGACAAATTCATAATGTCCATACCTTGTTCTAAAGGTTGTCTTGAAAGTGTCCTCTTCTTTAATTCTTACCTGATGATATCCTGATCTCAGGTCTATCTTAGAGAACACCGTAGGTCCACGTAGCTGATCAAATAGATCATCTATGTGGGGCAACGGATATCTGTTTTTAATTGTCATTTTATTTAGTTGACGGTAATCTATGCAAAGTTGCATAGTTCCGTCTTTCTTTTTGACAAAGATTACTGGTGCTCCCTAAGGGGACACACTAGGTCGAATGTACTTCTTATATATTAATTCTTTTAACTGTTATTTTAATTCATTAAGTTCCAGAATATTCATACGATACGGAGCTTTCGAGCTAGGTACAGCACCTTGTATTATCTCAATAGTGAAATCCAGTTCCCTCCTGGGAGGTAATCTTGGAATTTCCTCCAGAAAAACATCAGTAAATTCATTTAACACAGGAATATCTTCTATTTTTATTTTATCTTTTTTAGGTTTACTTGCCTCATCTGTAATAGTTACAGCATAGGCTTTGCACCCTTTTCTGACTGCTCTTTTAAGTTGTAAGGTAGAAATCTGCCTGATTACAGTTTTCCTAGGAATACCCTTAACTGTAACTGGTGGTTCATTATTATTTATGCACATAAATGTTTTATCAAAACAATTTAAAACTACCCTGTGCTGTTCTAACCAATCCATACCAATCAATAAGTCATATGAGCCAAGTGGCAGAACATTTAGCTTAACAGTATTTTTAAAATCATTCATAACTAAAGCACATTCTTTCACATAGCAGGTTACTTTCCTTTTTGCCCCAGTGGCTAATTGAACTAACCAGGAGCTATCAAAATTTTCAACAGTCAATTTACACTTTTCTACTATCTGAGGTGAAATGTAACTAAGACTAGCACCTGGATCTATTAAAATAGTTACAGGGGTTTGGTTAACCATACCTTCTACTTCCACCATGGAAGTCTGATAATCCGCTTGGCGATTCTCCAACGCTACATTGATTCGGGGCATAGTCCTTGCAAATTCTCCAACCGTCATTTCATATTGTATAGTATGAATATTGATGTTTGGATTCTTCCGATTTGAGCAGACTAAAGCATAGTGCAGGCCATTGCACTCCCAACACTTGACAGGCTCCTTCCGTTCGAAATTCTTAGCGAAATTTCCATGATTGTTTGAAGCTTCCTTTCCCTTGAAGTTATTGGAATTATTGGAATTATTAGGAGCACCATTTCTGTTTCCCTGGAAGTTCTTACCATTAGAATGATTTATGTTCTTATTATTCCTAAAATTCTTCTGGGGTACAAACTCCTTTTTCTTGAACTCAGGCTGATTGCTATTCTTTTTAGCCTTCCAGTTGGCTATACCTTATTTCTTTTTGTTCTGTTCAAAACAGATATTTTCCTTTCTCATGGCTTCTTCCAGAGTCCTTGGGTTATCATACTCGATTCTATCCTTGATATGATATGGCAGGCAGCTGAGAAACCGTTGTACTTTAGGTTTCTCATCAACTAAATAAGGCACATACCTTAACAGACTTAAGAATTTACTGTTTAAGTCCTTCATAGTCATGGATCCTACATTTAACTCATAAAATTGTTTCGCCCTTCCTTCATAGTATTGTTCAGACATAAATTTCTTCTTGAAGTACCTTTTAAAGGTACTCCAATTAACTTCTTTTTCTTTGATCCCCTTGACTCTTTTCAGATCTTGCCACCATATATCTGCCTTTCCAGAGAGATTATAGATGGCCATTCTTGCCTTCAGCTGATTTGAATAATTGTATATCTGAAAATATTTTTTCATCCCGGATAACCAGGATTCTGCTTCTTCCCCTTTTTCAGTCTCTCCATTGAAAGTTGGGGGCTTTATTTTTTTGAACTCCCCGGAAATCTCTTCATAAGGCCTGTACTTTTTCTTTCGGTTATATAACTCAGCCTCACTACTATCACTAGTAGTGTAATAGATTTGTTGTTCCCTGCATCCTTCAGATGATGAACTGCTTTCAACTTTAGCCAGTTTCATCTTTTTAGATCCTTTCTGATGGCTAGCTTCCTCAGATTCAGATCTTTTGCTCCTTCCTTCAGTCTGAAATTTTTCTATCAAGATTTGGTTTAACTCCTCCTGGGTCTTTAATATCCTCTCGTTATCCTTCTTGACTGATTCCATTTCAGTCTTCAAATCCTTTATAGTCTATATCAGCTCTGAAGAGTGAGAAGTTATCTCTTCTAAAATAGGCTCTCTGGACATTTGTCTTGTCTCAGTGTTTGGAGACTCCTCTTGAGCATATTCTCCTAGGTTCTCCATACCTGCCTGTTAGATTCAGAAAAAAGAAATTTTTGTTCTTTACATAAAACAAAATACAGGTTAGTACATTATTTTTTGTTGTTCCGTGGGAAACTAGTTGGGCCACAATGAGGCCTAGTATTTGAACCATGCTCTGATACCATATGTCAAAACCCCAAATTTTCCGAAAAATTAATTTTTTTTTAAAATAGCATAAATCCTCAGTAGTCACTAATTGTTTAATTATTTTTATGTTATTAGGATTGTAACTGAATGATCTTTTGATTATATTTATCTTTAATGAATAGTTTATTTTCAGTTACTAATTGTTTTCTGCTTGTGACCACAAGGTGGGATTGTTATGAAAGACTGGACTTACTTAGCTTCCCAGCTAACGCAACAGTTTTCCTTCTTTTACAGCTATATAGGTAAGATGTTTGGGTCACTACTAACAAACTTGAGAGTTTACAATACAATCCATTGTACAAAATTCATTCAGTAAAAATATAAGCTTTACTAGTCATATTTACCAGACTTCTAAAGGTAAAGCGTTAACTATGTTACTTTTATTTTTATTTTACTAATAGATAAAAGAATGCTACTAGAAAGGATGTCATCTATTTCTCTGTTAAGATATTTCAAGTATCAACCTATACTTTTCTTACCTTAAGAATTTACAAGGTTTATTGTTTGATTCAAGTCTCCCCTTAATATTTTAAGTATTTGCACTGTGTTGGAATACTACTTCTTGTCCATGTTCACTATTTGGATAAATACAAAACCTTTAAAATCATTCCTAGATTTATTACATTCAACCCTGTTTAATAGTTTAATAACTATACTTATCAAACAGGGAAGGACAACTTACCCAAACCATTTTATCATATAAAGATTATTATAATATATTTTATAACCTTTGGACTTGATTTAATAAAAGTCTAATTTTCACCATGAAAATGGTTCGATGAATATTAATGAATTTGTTATTTTACAAACAAGGGAAGTTCACAAGGTAAGAGTAGAACTTGCATCATGTTCAATTGATCATTAATATAAACTATCATAATTCTAC
>LPNX010246996.1:31197-45971 GCA_001517045.1 Pseudotsuga menziesii
TGTGATGATTTGGTATAATGATCTTTATGGAATTCCCGCTATATGATTGGGTTATGGAATGAACTCATTGGAAAACTTCATCGTGTAACTTTAGAGTTCCTACCCACTGCATGTCAAAAATCAAAAGGACTGTGTGGGCTCTTCCCAGCCATGCACTGTCATTTATAAAGGTTTTGACTTAACCCTAGTCTTCATTTCTCCGTTGCCTGCGGCCTCCTGCCGCTCTGCAAGGCCTCCTGGTCCACCTCGCTGCTTGCACCATTTTCTAGTCGCCTCCTGTGCTAGTTTTCCCTTCGTGGCTCATCTACTGCATGGTGAGGAAGTTATTGTGTTGTATCACTTTGCTGAGAGATGTTTGGGCAACGTCTTTTTCTTAGGGTTTCAGCATTGGCATCCATTACCGAACCTTTCACTGTATGAGTGGTCCCTTGACTTGATACTGTAAATACGACCTCCATCGTGACAGGTACTCCTTTAGTTTCCCGTGAGATCAACCCTTTCTACGACGAATGAAGGGTTTACCCTTCCTCCTGCTCATGGTTGTCTTGTTGTTCGTTGGTGGCCATATTTATATCCGGCGTTAAGGTAAATTGTAGTATTTTTCTTTCGTTCTTCTTTTACAAATAAAAGCTTAAGCAACAACAGTTGGCATTATTTTAATGTTTAGATATCTTTTGTTACAGGGTTAATCTTCTTCATTTGGTGTGGAAGGTGCGTGATGCAAAAGCTGCTACCACTGGTAAGCCTGGTTTTTACCCATGGCTTCCCCTCCTTGCTGGTCCTTTAGGGCCGTCCTGGTTGTGGTTTCTTTGTGTGTAACCCTCGCTATTAATTTGGTTCAGTGGGTGAACAAAATGCTGTTAACAGAGCTCGGCTCTTCCTTTATTATGGAATCTTAGCTAAGGCCGTGACTGTGGGTTTCTGGGTTTTGTTTGAAAACTGAGTACAGCATGCAAGAGAATGTAACATTTTTTGTATAGGTTGTAAGTTTGCTTAATTTAGATATTACTGGTAGCTGTAAGGTTCCAAGAGGATAAACTCCATCCTTAGTATATTTTTAATCTTTTTAATAGGGTTACCCTGTATTTGGAGCTATGCGCTACCTATACTATCTTTAATTTAATGTTATGTTACTGTACAGTTTTAATTTCCATTACTGTTTAAAATTTTGACATATTAAGTTTATCTATCTTCGTACAATGGGTTCTTGTTAATTTTGATAAAATACTTGGTATATTTTAAGTTATCATTTCGTGGTACTTGCTGGTAGGTTTTTACTGTAATTTGATAATATACAGAGTTAATGATTTTATAAATTGTTATAAAAGTTATACTTATCAAATTGAAATAATTTTGAGGTTCTAAATGACATTTAAAAGTCATTTGACTGTACCGCCATGCTTACAGGTTTTTATACTATAACAAAAATGTCCTGCTAATGAGAAGAGATAAACTATTACTGTAATTTCTAAATAATATAAATTTATATTCAATAGTTAATAGGATATTAAGATCATTGTTTAATAATACCCCGGTTATTATTCCTGTAATACTTATTACTGTTGTCATTTGTTTTGCTTATAATCTCTTATAATTATTACTTTTTATATTTATATAAGTAATAATAGTTATTCTTAGTTTATAAATAATCTGTGAACAAGGTGATTTCCAGTTATTAGATATAGTTTAACTTCAAGGTTGAGCATACTGCCATTCTGAAAATTATTTACTGTTCAGATAAGTATTCGATTCTTATTTTTAAAAATAACATTAGGGTTCCTGTACTTGGTTAAAATTTTACTTTCTAAATAAAAGAATTTATATAATTTAATATTTTATCTATACCCTTTATTAATACAGGGTTTCAATGTATTTGTTTTTACAATAGAAAGCTGTCAACATACTTATAGTTCAGACAATATAATTTATTTCTAAACTGTTTTTAAAATAATAAGAACCCCACTTTATTTTAACAGAAATACTATGCCTATATGCATAAAATAAAAGTATATTATTATTACTCCTATAATATTCATATTATCTTTCTAAGATTACTAAGACTTCCTGTTTTTACCTTTAATTTACCTTGTAAACATGTTCAAGAGATAACACTTGTTATTTAAAATCTTATGTAATTTATGTTATATTATCTTTATTCTTTTGTAAGTAATTTGTTTTATTAGTTATAATGTCTGTTTATAAATCCTGAGTTTGGTTAACTCTATCTAAAGTTTATCTTTATAAACATAGATCTTAATCTTTTAATCAAACAAGAGAGTAACAGTTTGGAACTGTTCGAACTCAGTCTAGAATAAAAGAAAGAAAACAATGAAATAAATACATCATATAGACATTCATAAAATCTAAACCTTTATGCTTTGACAGCAATATCTGATCATTGTAAAATTATTCTTATTTTCAATTTATTATTAGACAATTAGTAGTGAAGTTACTCTGATTTAGAAGGAAGAAACTATAAGGTTGAACAAGAAATAAATCTAGTCTAAGTGTGCTGTTTATTCCTTACCATATAATATTATTGAAAATAACATACAGTTCCAGGAATTAGTTTTTAACTACGACTCATACAACTATTTATTAAATATCTTTTCTGAAGGATAGATAAAGAAGCAAACTACTAATCTGAAATCTCATCATGCTATTTTTACTTAAATTTACCTCTGTACTGGAGTACGGTCTGGTAAAACCCAGATGTGGAAAAATACAGTGGGTATTTATCTTTCATCAGCAGATTCTATTACTAATACTAAAAAAACTAATTCACTAAACCAGTAAAACATTCATATCATAACATTTTACCATTCACAGATTATTAAAACATAGACAGTTAAGTGACAGAGCCTACTTCAAACTTGGATAGCAACAGCAATGGGAGGCCATTCCTCCCTACGAACTCCTGGAGAGCGCTCAGACAGCGAATCCTTAGGACCCCTGAGCTTGCTCGGGTTTCCCTGGCTGGAAGTAGGTGCACCAAAGTCAGATACCAGTCTTCAAACTCAGTATTAACTCAGAACTTATCAGTAAGTTCTCCTTGCTAAAAGCTGTAATAAACCAAGTTATTGCAACAATCCTCTTAGACAACTTCCTTACTGTTTTTCCCTCTTTCCTCAATGAATTTCCTGAATAACATTCACTTGAATGAATTCTCTCTGGAAAATATCTGAGCAGCCCCAGCTCTCTTCATTGAGTATTTTTAAAAGATTGCCTAGGTCTTTTTGGGTTAGTTATCATTTAATGAGCCACCTGCTCTGATACCACTTTCTTGGGGGATCATGACCCCAATTATAGGGAAGTTGCCACCTGCAACATAGGAAGTGTTTGAGGATGCTGCCACTTGTCTTTGGCCCTCCACCTAGTTCCATCAACCAGTTTGACCAGTAACCTCTTTTTAACAGCTCTCCCATGCTGTTGTCTCCACAATTTATTTATTAATAATAAAATATTCTGAATTACATTCCATTTCTGTTGACTCTGCTGAGTCATCAGTTCCTACTTAGCATTAAACTTAACATAATGTCTTAGGAATATAATTAAAACAATTAACATTATTTTACAAAATTGGGGTATGTGACAAAACCTGAGGTGTATCTAGGACCGAGAGAGAACACCAATCTACTCAGCCTACAAGCCATTGTGGGCACATAAGTACCACAGTCACTATAGAGAAGTGTGTGAACACTTCATTATTCCATTATATACATTGATTTTCTAAAAGGAATGCAATTGCATGTCGGAAGAAGCATTGTAGGTTATTGAAGAATATGCAGATTACTACTTAACGGAGGATGGACTATATATCAAAATGTATGGATGCTCAAGAGCACCTTCACTACTTTCAAAGTATGCCACTGATTATGTGGTACACAAGGAGGCAGTCCGACAGGTCTTCTTGGATGGCATAGGGAGATTTTTATTTGAAGATAAGAAGGCAACTTATCCTCCCTTACCATTCAAGTTGGGAAGCTATAATTTCACAAGAGTTAACAAAGCCGATGAATTTGTAGAAGAATTGGGGAAATTCCATTTTGGGGAAATAAATTTCCACATGAATGATTCCCGGAATAAAGTGGCAGAGTACTGCATGGAATCAAATGTACATTTTGAGTATACAAGCCACTGGGATAAAAGAAAATCAATTTTCTGAAATGCAGAAAACATAACTGCATTAAAAAGAAGGTTTAAAAATAAATTCACTACTAAAGGCAGGAAAGGACAAGATGAGTAGAAAAAAAGAAGAGGAAGAGGAGGCTAGGAAAAGAGATGAAGATGCTAGGAGACTAGCACAGGAAGCTGAAAGCTAGGTTAAAGGTGAGGAGGAAGAAAAGAGAAAAGTTGAACAAGAAGTAGCTAGAAGTGCAGAAGAAGCTGCCAGGAAGGAAGAAGAAGAAAGGAAAAGGAAAATGGATGAGGAACTTAGGAAGCAGGAAGCAGAAAGATTAAAACTGGTAGGGTCCATGACAGAGCAACAAGATTCTGATCCTATAGACATTTAGGGTCAGGATATGGGTAATCCTAATTTTCAAAATCCTGAGGCAGCTGCTAGAAGCACATTAGGACAGGCTGTTGTCCCTACCCTAAAACTAATCCCTTTCGAGCAAAAGAAAGGGGAAGAGGTGCCAGACTTCAACACTATTTTTTACAACAGGGATACAAAACGAATTGTGAAGAGGACCGAGAGGAAGGTCGAGACAGGGGGGGGAGTAGAGGAAAATGATAAATGATACAACTATGGTGTATGGGACAGACAAGGACCCAAGATTCATTATCAAAGTTGGAGCAGCATTGATCCATGCTTCTGAGGACAATGTGGATCGGATAATGACTGATCTTGAACAGTCAAAGAAATCTGTTGCCCAACTAAAAGATACCCTAAGAAGGGAGAGAGAGGAAAGTAGTAAATTGAAAAGGAAGCTTGAAGACATACAACATGAAATAAATTCTTCAAAAGCAGAGCTCCACTTCCTCCAAGTAGAGAAGAGATCTCTAAAGGTTTCCCAGGAAAGTCTAGCAAAACTGTAGTAGGAATTTCAAGGGATAAGGACTGAAAAGGATGGGTTGAAAATGATATGTGAAAACCTTCATACAGAAAAGGATCAGCTGCTTAGTAAGATAGGGGAGGTGGAGTTACATAAATCTTCCTTAGAGGAGTCATAGAGGCAATCCCAAGTGCATATAACAGAGCTTAAAGAACAAGTTACTTCATTAGTAGCAGCTCTAGAAGAATCCAGGGAACAACAAGCTAACCTTCAGTCTTTCAAGGAGCATGTTCTAGCACAAAGGAGCAAGATTCACCAGCTGCAAGTATCCATAGAAGAAGAGAGGTGCAAGATCTTGCAGGTAGACAATAGACTGGAAGAAATTTTGGAAACTTCCTCATATTTTGTGGATAGATCACATGACATTTTATATGTCTTGACAAGAAGAATGGCGAGATTAGAGGCCAATGAGGAAATCCCTATGGACCTGCCAACAAAATATCAACAAGGCCTGAGACAAGACTGATTTATTGGAGTTTCCCATAAACACAGCCGAAGAATTCAAGAAGGCTGTAAAGAAGACAAAGGGAGCTTGTATAGAGTTCTGTAGGAGTCTTTTGATTACTTACAATCATTGCCAGGTTGCTGCTGAACAGAGGATGGACACCTTTCTAGACCACAACCTGTTTTTGGAGATGTTGCAAAGTAGATATTAGGAAGATGAACAAAAGATTCAGCACATCAAAGCCCTATATGAGTAGACCCTGAGAAATGAGGTAGCTCATTCAGCGGTCAGTGTACAGTTGCTAGAGGATCAACTTCGCCTGAGCTCAGCTAGGATCGAAGTAATAAGAAATCAGACCACTAAATTTGAAATAAATATTCATTTTTTAGAACCTTCTGAGTTCAAAAACATTGCCTTAGAAGATTTAGCATGGAAGAAGTTCTTGAACAGTCAAGCGGGGCCCTCCTCATGAGTGCTTTATTTGTTTGTTTTCATTGTAATATATTGTAAATTTTATAAATACTTAATGTACGAAGTGTGGGATGTAAGGCATTGGGGAATCCCAAGAGTCATTTGTGGGCAGCCCAACCGTTTTGCTTTTGTATAAATATAGAAGAATTAGATAGGAGAGGGGCTTTTTCTCGGAGAAACTTGTGAACTACTTGTTGTAAGAGGAACTACTTCATTTTGCAATACTAAATTACAATTTTTCCTGTTGGAGAAACTGTTGTGTGGAATGTTCAAATGTGATGAAATGAACAATGTTGAAGGGGAACTATTTCATTTTCAGTTGTGTTTCATTAACTGTGAGAGCGTTCTAAATTTCTGAACCTATGTTCTTATTTGAATGTTCTCTAGTTTATTCTATCATAATTTCCACTATGAGTAATGAATGTTCTAACAGATGATAAGCTATCTTGTTGTGCATATATTTATTCATGTTTATGTGTTTTGATTCCAAGAACAACTATCTATGATTTGTCTTAACATATGAACAGTATTACATTACTCATGAATTAATAATCTTGCTCCCTAGGGACAACTTAGTTAGTATGGTTTTTTTAGTTGTGTGTTATTTAGATGCGAGAGAGTATAAGACGAGAGGTAAGAACCTGCGCATCACATTGTGACCACTCCTCACATTCTTCATCAATCTGCATCTTAGATAGGCACTTGCATGTCATACTTAAATTCAAAAATTGAAAAATATACATGGTGGACCGGGCCACAATAGGTAAAACCCTTTTGTTTTTGTTACTTGACCTATGGTAGCCGGACCACAAACCGGATGGATTCCATACACCAAACAGTCATGGGCTAGTTGGGAACATTGATTGGGGAGAATCCCTTGCTGTTGTTGCCTGCGAATTTCCAGGCCTCGACAAGGCCATATAGAGACTTCTTCAACCTGCAAAAAGTGAATGATCATGAATTAAAACTTCAGTATGATACATATAAATATCCTCATGAATATCACCATGAAAAAAAAACATTCTTCAGATCCATGTGGTGAACCTCCCATCACTTAGATGTTGCAATGGAAAAAACTAGCGTGATATAATCTATCTTTGAAACCGGTGCAAATGTCTCTATATAGTACACTACTTGGAATTGAGAAAATCCTTTGGAAACAAACTTAGAATTTTACTTTATCTATGAACCACCTGCATCCACTTTGGTCCTATAGACCCACTTACATTGCACTAGTTTCCTGTTGGAAGGTAGAGGAACCAACTCCCAAGTTTCATTGTCTTGCAAAGACTTGAATCTTCTGACATGGTTGTTTCCATGTTGGTACAAGTGATGATTCCTAATATTCCTGAGGATCATATCCAACCATATTAAATTATCTCTCTAAAATATTCAATTCACAAGTGGACAAAGCATTGTGAAATTGAGATCTAGTCTTACTAGAGTCTAGAGGATCTCCAACATGATCAGCAGTTGCTGGTATGGTTTTATCATCCCACTTTGGCCGTATGGGTGATTCATGATATGAATTCATGTCATTAAAATCATATTCAATATAAGAATCAGACAAAATAAGAGAAAAAATCATCACTTACATCATCATGGAGCGGAGGATGTGAGCATTCTCCCTTGACTAGTTCGATCTCCTACATGGACTTTTCTTCGAAGTGTACACTCTTTTCAATGAATCTTTTCTGAGATGAGGGATCAAATAGGTTTTTTAACTTTTCATATTAATCATATCCAACTATAATCAACATGTTTCTTTTGGTTTTCAATGACTTCCTCTTCTCAGAAGGAATAATAGCCCAAGCCTTTGAGCCAAAGATTATGAAATGAGAAACATTGGGCTTCTGACCACTCTAAGACACAAATGAAGTTTTCCCTTCAAATTATATGTGTGGATATATGTCATGAACATATGCAATACAATTAATGGCTTCATCCCATAGCTTAGGAGACAAATCCTTATCCTCCATTATGCATGTTTCAATCTCTTTTAGAGCTCTATTCTTGCACTCTGCAACACCATTTTATTGTGGTGTGTAGGGAATAGAATGTTGCATTTGGATGCCACTTTCATGAAATAGATGCTACAAGTTTTCTTGAAATACTCCTTTTCATTAGCACTCATAAGAACCTTGATTTTATTCCCACTCATATTCTCAACTAAATCTTTGAACACTTTGAAAGTCTCAAAAACTTCATATTTTTTCTTGAGAAAATACACCCAAAAGTACCTTGAGAAATAATCTACGAAAGTAAACACATATCTTGAATTCCCATATGAGGGTGTTGGAATAGGCCCTATCATATATTAATGGATCATATCAAGCACTTGGAAAACACTTCTTTTCTTTCCTTTGTCATATTTGCGCTCAGCATGATTCCCCACTATGCAACCCTTGCATGTGCCTTTGGAAAACTTTATACTTGGAAGCCATTCAACCATGTTTTATTTTCTTAGCGATTGAATATACTTGTACTTGAGGTTTCTAAACTTCTCATCTGATAGTTTTTTGGTCTCATTGGCATGTGACAAGATCACATTCCCTTGGGAGTAAAGAAGGAAGTGAGAGAACTTATACATTCTTGAATCATGGTCAGCAAAACCCACTGCAACAAATTGGTCTGTAGATATTTTTGAAATCTCCAAATAATTTTGAGTACAAGTTACTCTCTTAGTTGTACCTATGTGTGTCGTTTGATAGACAAAGAGATGGGTCACTTCAAGATGAGGCACAAACAAAATTTATTTTGAAGTACCCATTATCTAGATCGATCATGCCAATTCCTTTGGGTGGGATCTCAGAGTCATCACCCATTAGTATAGATGGACCATTGTAAGGATGTATGGTTGAGAAGGACTATTTCATGGAAGCGATGTGCCTTAAAGAACCTGAATCTATGATGAAGGAAGAAGATCATGAAGATCCATCAACCAAAGCATGGAAAATATCCTTGCAATTTGAGCTTTAACCTCCCTATTTATTCCTTGAGCCTTCTAGTAGTGGGATGTTTTTATTCTAAAGGACTTGCATCATCAAGTCAGTATTTTTATTCGTGCATGCACTCTCTGAATACCAACCTTTGTGACAATAAGTGCTTTTATTTTTCCCTTTCTTCTTATTCTCTTTGTCCATGCGAGGATTCGAACCCCCATCTGAATATTTGGGATTCTCCTTCTTTCTCTTCTCTTGTTTATTTTAATCCTTGGATTTATTGTTTCCTTTTGATTGATTCGAAAAACCTACAAAAAGTTCTTTATCCTTGGCGGATTTGATGGTACCCGTTTCCACCATTTTTCTTGTTCCTGAGTCAAATAATCCTTAAAGTCTACCAGTGAGGCATTCTCCAATTTCAAACTGTCATCTTTCCTAAGCAGAATGTGGAAACAAAAATTGGATACTCAGGTCCTAGCTTCAAAAGAATGGACAAGATCAGTCGCTCCTCTTTCGTCTCGAATCCACTTTGTTTCAGCTAAAGAACAAACGATTTGAACTTTGGGACGAAATCCTAGATCGTCTCAAAGTGAGTTGGGCTCAATGAGATCAACTTATTTTTGAGTTGGTGTCCTCTCATCTCATCAGTATTCCTAATAAAAGGATTGATATGGATACAAACCTCATTGGTTTGTTAATACTACCTACATGGAAGACAATATCCCTTGAAATATTTAGACAAAGCATCTAGAATGCCTCATCCAACATGTTGAAGTACTTTAATTTTTCCACATCAAAGTTAGTCTTGTTCTCAGTCCCTATGGTGACTCCATAGAGGCCTTTCAAATTCATATGGATCACTATTTATCCCTTCCATTCAAACTAATTGAACGGGTAAGAAATACATGACTCTGCTCCATCTCTGCTTGCTCACTGAGTGACAAAGACACTGGAAGTACCTGCAATGCAAACACTCGAGTTTTTCTAGAAGAGACCCTAGATAAAAACTAAAACTCTCTAAATTGGATTTTAATCTCGAAAGAGCTCTAATGCCATGTGAAAATATGATTCACAACAAGATCTAGGAGTTAAGGGAATCCTCCCAACTCAAGATATTTACAAATTATGCAGAAAATAATGAAAAGAGAAAAATTAACACATAGGAATAGCACCAATATCCTACGTTTAGATTACTGTCCAACATTTAATTATGTATAGAACATCATTATTATACAATAGGAGAAAATCGTTAGGCTTTGGAGGAAAATTGAATACATACATGTGGCATGCTTAGATTGGACCTCAAACCCACCTAGGTGGACCAATGAGATCCCAAACAACCTTAAACGGTGTCACATGGCCATGTGAATGTGGAATAATCATGATAGGACATAAAAAGGGTATGTTAGGCATGGTGGAGTGCATGGGTGGGTTGTAGTGGCTCTAGGAAACAATAAATGGTCTAAAAGAGACAAAAACACCCAAATACCATTCATGGGCACCTCTGGTCAATCAATTTCCCTGTTTTAAGGAGTGGGAGCGCACCAAGGACTGAACAGTCATAAATGAGGGTGCATGTGTCTCTAGAATGATTAGATATGGGCACCTGGGTGCATTAATGAGTCCAAAATACCTTCGTTGACCAACATATCGAAAATATGGACCATATGATAAAAGTACAAAATAATGAAAGTGCGTCCTATGTGTATATAACCATGGTACTAGGTATTATGATGCTCTAAAAACATTAATAAGATAAGTATTTTGAATTACATTTTGAATTTAGAATATCCCAATCTCCAAAACAATTCTATTATTTTGAATTTTTAATTCGCTAATAACTACCGTACGTGGAGACACTCTTATCCAAGTGTGTAAGTGTGACCATTCACAATGGAGTTTTCTAAAGGAAATTATTTTGACCTACTGACTATGTCTGATCCATTTTCTTGGGAAGTGTTATGGTCCCTACTCTTACTCCTTCTCTATCTCCGTCAACCTTCACACTCCCATCCAATTGACAACCACTAACCTCACTACCAAGGGGTCCACCAGTTCTGTCTATATACCTTACTACACTTGGGTAGGGAATTAGTGTATCATATATGTTAATTTAGTAATGGAATGTATCCTTCAATTACGACTACTCATAACCTCGTACTAGTGTGGGAAAAAAATCATAGTCGCTATCTATTATTTCAGAGAATAATATGAAATAAAGTAGGTCTCTTGGGTAAGGGTGCCAACTCTGCTCTAAGTCTCCAAGGCAGTATGGTTATTACACTTGGCCATGGAATTAGTCTCTCATATATTACAATTTAATAATGGAATGGATTCTTCAATAAAATACTCATAACCTTGGTACTGGTGTTTAAATAGATACTTATCCCTCAAAGTTTAGGCAGTATAACAATATGATAAGAACATAAGAATGTTAAATAAATAAATAAATATAAGGAAAGAAGATAATTATCTTAATTTAGATAAGGAAAAAAACTTTTATGGGAAGATAAGAATGCTAATTTATATAACATTATAAAATTGTCTTAAGAGAAGATAAAAAATTGGAAACAATATCCTTAGGCATGGAACATGATGCTTGAGCATGCATTATTGGAAGCATATTTTGAGTTGAATTTCATTTTTCTTTAACCCCCTGACGTATCACAACACAATGTTTCAAACCGTGTTTTAACTAAGGTCTTTTCCTTTTTTTCATTAGATTTTTTACTGCCATTTTTTTCATTTCAGGCTTACTTTATACACCAAAAGTGTGGAGCTACAAAATGTGGATCTATGACATGCAATAATAATATTTATGAATGTCCACCACTGAAATGAGTGACATTAGATTATTTAAAAGTATTTTGGTAGGGTCCGAAGTTGTTTGTCCAAGGTGACGTTTGATAGGTTGGAGTGAATATCTTTCTATTGTAAAAAATTAACATACAGAAAAATTCTGTGAAGTCGAATATAAACCTTTTGAACACCATCAACTATAGAATTTTAGTTTCCTATACTCATCTCATATTCCTTTTCTTTTAAGGTCAAAATTTTCTCTTTTCTTCCTTTTCTATAGGGTATCCAAGGTCGGTCTCTCTCTCTCTATATATATATATTGCATCTTCCTATTCTACACTTTCCCCAGAAAGTATAGGCTCCTTGATCCCTTTATATGAATCTAATTCCTAGTTTCATTCCATCTAAATAGCTAAGTTATTTTGTTTTTCTTCTCTTTTATGATAAGAAACTCTTTTTCCTAGAGAGTTACATCTTCATCATCTCAGTAAGTGTTATTGTTCTTGAAGCTATTTTCTTCTTCATATTTTTCCTTTTTTGAAATAATGGTAAGATATCTTATGTTATCAAGTGTGCACTTTTCAATTTTTTACTATCCCAAATCCATTTGTATCTATTATTTGGTCATTTAATATGGAGGAATACTACCTTGTGTCTTTCTTTTTTATCATGACAATATTTAGGGCATGTCTTACACCCAAAGGATACATTCTTCTGAGCCAAATCTTATTCCATGTAGATCCTTAAACTTATGACACGATCCATTTTGACAACTTCTTACCCACATTCACTGCTACAAAAAATTTTGCACACGTAAAATATGCTACAACTTACCAGAAATGAGAAAACATGACAGGGTTTTGAGATAGGAACAACATGTTATGTGTTTAGTAATATATTAATATAGCTAATATAAATGAAATTAGATTCATAATTTCACATCATGATGGATTATATAATGTCAAAACACTTTATATTACATTATGTATATCCTTCAAAGTAAAACAATTCACATAATTGTCATAGCAGTCTATAGATTCGTTATTCCACTACCTAGAACATTGAAAACATAATAATGTGCAAATTGTATTAAGCATTTGTCCTGTGTCATATTGGCAACTACATCATAATAATGTTATAAGAATTAGACAATTCCCTTTCTAGAACTTGGCTCCTCAAGCATTTTATTAGGTATTATATAAGGAAACCAAATACTGCTTAAGGGTTTATTGTCGTTCTTGGTTTCCCTTTTCATAGGATGGGAAACATGGTATTGTTGTGTGAGATTTGGTGCTTTGGTGGTCATGCAAACTGTAGAAGGTCATTTTCATGTAGGAGCTTCTTCTACAAGATTGATCTGAGAATTTTATTGTGCTTCTAGAAGTGAGATCCATGTATCATTGTTGGTAAAGTTCCCTCATCAAAGGGTTCAATTATGGGTGAGAAATTCTCTACTCTTTTTGTTTGTGGGACAACCAAGCCTATTTTTTTTCATTTCCTTTTCACCTGAAGGAATCCGTAATAGCCTGTTGTATGCTTTAGAGTGGGGAATTTTCTTGTATTATTTCATGGCTAGTTTGAGGTTACTTCTTTAGAAAATTTGTAATAAAAACCATGTTTCATTACATATTCTAGACTTGTCAATGGCTTTCTAATATTCTAGTGTTTGGACCCACTGGATCCATACCAATAAAAAATAATTTTAATTTTTATCTGGTAAGCATGTTGAGATCCGATTCTGCATATATTCTGGCACATGTATACACACCTATGTTATTTCTATTGTATAATTTAATCAATTGGCCTAATATATGGCCAATTTTCTTAAATATTTCCTGGCATAGTTGTATGAGAAGGTTTTGGAATATCCCCCACACAGGTGCAATGATTTCAAATATTGTGGTCAAATTAAACTCTAGGAGCCATGGTTTCATAATGATTCTGGCTCTTCCCCATAACCAAGGGCTACCATCTAACAGTAAGATCATATTTATTACCACTATTTTCATAAAAAATATATATGTAAACTTTGGATATAAAAAATGATAAAATAACTTTTGGTCCAAATTTAACTTACTTATTTTTATACTACCTCGCTACTTGGCCAATATCTGTTGAATTTGTTGACGAGGGAATTGTATTTACAATCCTGCGATACAAATCTTGTCATGTATGAGAACACTATAACCACTATAACAACGTGTGTCTTCTCTATGGGTATATTTCCCTCGGGATTGGATATTGTTGGCTCTGGAAACAACTAGAGGCACTCTTGCTGCTCTGAACATGTTCCTCACTGCATCTTTGTAGAAAATGAGCAGAGAAACATTTATTTAATTCCCAATGAACATTTTTGCATTTTGGGTATTCTTCAAGGGTTGCAAAACATGTGGAGATGAGGGTGCTCATACTGGGGATCATAGGTATTAATTCTTGCACATAATCTAGGAACTTGGAATCAAAATCATCAAGGAATAATTAACAAATACTCATGAATTGGTAATAATTGGAACCAGAATTGGTTTCCTCTCTGTATATTTAATAAACAATAAAGGGTTACAATACCAATGTTGAGCAATGGCTTAACTCCATGAATAATTTGAATACCTAAGGAGACAATTCAAATTCAGTGAGTGAGTCTAGCTTAACTGACTCTCAACCATTCATTCTCACTTAGTTAACCACTTGACCAAAAACCTAATTGACTCACCAAACCCTAACTGAAGTCGAAGTGCAATAAATGACTGAATCTCAAATGAAGGAGATCAAACACATGTCATAGCAAGCCAACCATCAAGTGCTAGTGCTCCATGACTCCAATGAACCCCGATGAGGTTAACTGAAGCTGAACTGACCATCAAAAGTTGGTGGAGGCGCCTTGTTGACTCCAGATCATTAAATAATAATAAATAATCATTAAATAATATATTTAATGACTGGAGGCGCCTTAACTGACTCTAACTGACTAGTTGAACTGATTGTAACCACCAGTTAGCAATTAGGTGCATTAATGTCACACAGATCACCCCCAGAGTGCTCCAGTTAGCCTCCTTGACTGTA
>LPNX010247026.1:0-71697 GCA_001517045.1 Pseudotsuga menziesii
TGTATCTATTACTTAATACAGATTGTCAATAGGTTTTAAGATGAGACATTAAGTTTGGAAGTATGGACCAAGTGGGAGAATGTAAGCTCCCGCATCCGCATCCACATTCCACGGCTCCTCAAAACTACCGCCGGTTCATTTGGTTATCAACTACAGTCGAACTAATTTCTTGTTTGGAGACTGTTTTCTTGTTGGGGCTTTTGGAGTGGTCCATTACTCCATCTAGGGTTCTCTACCTAGATTTGTGGAACAGTTGACACATAGCCAACAGAAGCTTGATGGAAGCTTGAATATTAAACCCCTGTTTGGTCCCCAAGATCACTAACTCAATCCCCTTCAGTCTTACACCATCAAGAAAGAGTAACTAGAGCTTGGAAGTACTGTACAGGAAGCTAAAGTGGTGTGGAACAGAGAAATTTTCTACAGCAAGTCAAGTAGCATCAATGGCTGGAGATATGATCTATTCGGCTTTTCTATTTCGATTTTTTTTCAGAGTTTTATTTCACATTTTTCAGAATCAGAAATTTTATTCTAACACGCTCTGCATTATTACATAACTAAACTATCATTTGCACCAAGTTGTGTAAAGCAAGGCAGGAGGAATGGTCCAAATCATAATATATAACAAGTTTCTATTGCTAAATTTCTGTGGTGGTTACTTGTTGATGTTGCTGTCGAAGGAACAACAGTATCGAAATGACCGAATCGACGTTTTGGATCCATATACAATGTCGAATGTCAAGAGAGTGAGAATCATTGATAAATACTAGAACTAGGTAGAAGAAATCTAAGGTGAGCTGTGGAGGCTAGGGTTTGCTAGGTTAAAAATTTTCTTTTTTAGATTTTCTGCACATTCTTGAATTTAAAATAAAATTAAAAAGTTTTAACCTAGCAAACCCTAGCCTCCGCAGCCGACCTTAGATTTCTTCTACCTGGTTCCAGTGTTTATCAATGATTCTCACTCTCTTCACATTCGACATTGTCCTGAGATGGATCCGAAACGTCGACTCGGTCATTTTGATACTGTGGTTCCTCCGACAACAACATCAACATATAACAAGTTTATTGAATTTAATAGTTTTACAAAATCTTTGTAAGTCCCAAGAAGTTTTACAAAATAATAAGAGATATTTTGGTAGTCTTATCAATGAATAGCACATCACACAGTTTCACAAAAACTAATTTTGTAATAAACAAGATTGTAATGTGTTGTTATAATTGATGGTGTAACAACTATAAAAAGTAAAAACATTTTTGATACTAATCAAAATATGAAATGAACAATAATAATCCCATGTAGGAACAACAAGAAAATCTATCTTTTAGCACCACAAGTTAGCAAACCACTTATACTATGAAACGAGAACTTTATACTAAGAACGAGAACTCTAGCCATACAAATGATGTTTTTTACCTAAAAAACACCAAAAACACCCTCCAAATAGAAAAGTGTTGATACCAGTATACATGTTTTTTTTTTTCAGAGTAAAAAATAGAGCCATGGCCTAAACATCCCATAATGTTGTTTACCAAAACTTTAAAATCAACCCCTAAATTGGAAATAGATTTTTTTCAACAAGAGATAAATTACAACTTTTTAAAAACTTGCATATTAAACAAAAGAAAAATATTCCATCAATATTTCACCACTCTAACCATATAAAATCAAAGAAATTATGATGCGATTCATAATGAATCATATATTAGACCATACAAAAATAAATGATTCATGTATAAATATTAAAAAACTCCTTTAGAGTTTGAATTGAAAACATCATACTAATAAAAACATCTAAAATTCTCCATGTGAAATTATTCAAATTCATCCATGGATTGTAACACTCCATTGAATCTATATTTTCTTCAGAGGAAGATCTCGATATAATTTATTAAAAAAAACCCTAATCCCCTAATACACTCCACACATTCTTTTTATTCCTCCTAATCATGATCTTTTGCAATTGTATCCCATTCTTCATAAGAAGTCACATGAGACATATAATCACATTAAAAAAAATATTTGGTACAATTATAATTGTCTCTGTCTACAATTTTTTATCGAAATGGCATCCCATATAAGTCTTAGGACATGCGAGTTCTTGTTTCTTTTCTATAAAGTTATATCATTTAATAAGGTCCCTAACCATTATACTACATGCTTCATTGTATTTCTATATTTAAAGAATTATTATAGTAAATGGTATGCAAGTAAAACTATTAATTGAAAATGTTTTTGTGGTTTGAAGGTCAGTTATTTTCCCATATGAAATTTATAGTTTTGTTGATGCAAAATGGATCACATAAGATCACAAGAAATCCATTGCAAGAATTGAAGCCAACCAAGGCTATTGATGATCATGAGATAAAAACATGGCTAGCTTTAGGGATCAAGTCCAAAAAAAAAGGGGGTGGAAAGAGAAAGAAATGTCATTTCACTTTAGCACAATATATTTACCTATGTAATGTTATAGTTATTTTGTTCGTGTCTCAAATTGTAGCATCAAAAAATACTTATTATTTTATTTGTTATAGAAAAAAAGAATGATCAATTTTTTTTAGCAAATGACGCTAGAAATAGAGTTGCTAGTATACATACATCCCAAAGTTGATAGGAAGAAGCTTACTAGAGTCCAAAGTAAGTTACATAATTCCATTTGAAAAGAAGTTTGTATTTTAATAATATCATATAATTGTCAAATTTATTATGGATGTCAAATTAATATCATATTAATTACAATTGTATTTATATAATGTCTAATTGGCATCCATATCTTATTAATTACATCCATATCAATTTGACATCTATATCATATTAATTACATTCATATCATATATTTGACAAATATATGATATTATTAATTACATCCATATTTGTATTTTAATAATATTATATATTTGTCAAAGCGATTATAGATGTCAAATTAATATCATTTTAATTACAATTTTATTTATATAATATCTAATTTACATCCATATCATATTAATTACATCCATATTCGTAATTATTTGATATTATTACACTAATAAAACTCTCTTTAACCAATGTGATTCTCTCCTCTAATAAGGTAAGTATTCAATTTAATCACCGTTAGGAAAAGACTAGTGTATTTAACCTTTTGAGCATACTTGAAATTTAACATGGGAAATGCTAGCTTCTCATATAAAACGCGTTAACATATATGCATTACCTTTAAATCAATGAATAAAATAATGTATATGGCTTTCCTTTCACCATAAGACTATAATGAATAGGGATTTCCTTTATAATGAATATAAAAATAGTCTTGTGATATCCATAAGACTATTTTGGATTTTATCTTTTAACGCTTATCTCAGTCACCCATTTTATATTTTCAACATTTAATTACATCCATATATTCATATATTTTTATATGGTTGTGATATCCATAAGCTTATTTTGGATTTTATTTTTTTAACGCTTATCCTACTCACCCATTTTATATTTTCAGCATTTAATTACATCCATATTTTATATAACTATGGAACCAAATTCACCACATTCAGGTAGGGAAAACCTAAATACATTCATTGCAAACACTACCATGGGTCGTGTTCTAGGTTCAGATAGTCATGATCGCCTCCATACCTTCTTTCCTTTTGATAAATGGGATGATGTATGCTCCTAACCGATGTGTGACCTTTTGCTTGACTGGAAAATGGGAGGAGTGGCGTACGGAGCGGAGCTCCACTCTTGGGGTGCCAAAGCGCCACCCTTCACGAGTGGCACAATTCTCAGAATCACGCCGCTCGTGAAGGGTGGTGCTTTGGCACCCCAAGAGCGGAGCTCCGCTCCGTGCGCCACTCCTCCCATTTTCCAGTCAAGCAAAAGGTCACAGCCATTGCTCACTGCAGAATATAAGTCCGAATAAAGATAAAATTCACACTGTGTGACAATGTTTTAGATAAGCTTCCACATATGTTGATAAGACATGCATTCGACATTTACATTCATCCATCATCCTTGCATTAATTGGGTGGAAATTTATGTGTTTTTTTAAGGCGTGGAGACTTGTTAATGGCTTTATAATTTCAGACTTCGTACCCGAGCTTTTGAGTATAAACAATTTTTTCCGAGTATAAACAAACTCTTTATTATTATTTGAAAGATTAGTTACATTACTCGTTAAGTATATACACCAACTGGCAGACACAGTTATCTCAACATCACACTATTTAATGAGTAGAAACGATAAACAGTGAAAAAAACCTTAAACTTTGACCTAATGACCAACTCCAATAGACATTTATTTTCTCACTGACAAACATACTCAATATATGTCTCTACTAAAGAAATGAAACAAAACGAAAGCGATGAATCTGGTGCTGAGCAGAAGTGGCTACTTATGAGTATTAGCCTAAGTCGAAGCATTTCTATAGTGAAATGAAAAAAATTGGTTTAGTATATAGTGAGCAACAGACTACCATAATGATCAATATACTAAATTATGTTAGGATATTTACATATGTCAACCCCCATGCCCCCATTTATTCTATATTTGGCGGTAAACAAGGAGACTTGTGTGACACCTACACAATTGTGTAATACTTGGTTAACATAAGGGATTGACCTTAGGGCTCCATTTGTATAGAAAAAAATGAATTTTCTGTTGTGGCATGCCTCATTACCAATGCTAATTAGAGATTCAAGTTGCACATTGCGCTAATATAGTGTCAAGTGGTATAATACCTTAAGGATGTTCCAAATTTAATACTAAGTAATGTAGACGAAGGTAGGTTGGAATATCTAGATCGAATGCATTGTTTCTACACTACATAATGACAATGTATGGACCTTAATGTACTGCCTGAGCTTGCAATGTTGGACCTTAATGTAGTGCCATGAGCTTGCAATGTTGGCCCTTAAACCATTCCTTCTATAAGTGAAACTAAGTCTTATCCCCAACTAAAATGTTGTGCATGATATGGTGTGTATGGTTGCAATGCATCTACTTTCTTGTTGCTTGCGTCAAAATATTTCAACTTGTCATTGCACATTCTAGATTTTTTCAATGAGCTTTAGTGCTTTGTCAACTTCGTTATGCACAAATTCAAAGGTGCATACAATCAGTGCTACTAGTGCAACATTATACGTAATTTTAGGTTGAATTTTGAAAGAGACTTCAAAAGGAGTTCATTAAACTTTAGTTTTGTTGAGCTTTATTGTAATTGAGCTAAATAAAATCCAAGTTAGCTTCCCAACCGTGGGGTTGCCAATGATTATATAATGTGTAATATGCATTTATAAAAGTTATGTTTACATTTTCTATTTGTCTTTTTATTCTCAAATGATATAAACATGTTAATCATTGTTTTCTTGAAGGAACGTTTACTTAAATAAATCATAGCAATTTAATATGTTTCACATAGCTAGGTGGAATGGACTCCCTACAATTGCAACAATTGTAGCCTGGTAGGAAGAATAAGGTTTCCTGGTGCCTAGAAAGCAAGCTACGCATGGTAAATAAATATACCTATGTTAACCCAGCTTCCTTCATTCACAGGGGATGGGCCAGAAATATTCTATTTTTTTTATGTATTATTCCTACCTGACTTATTCCGATAGCTAACCCTACCTCCCATAGATGTAATTGCGGCAAGAAAGGCACTTTCACCCACCTTTTTTAATATAGGTAGGAATCCTAAGCACACAACATATATAGATCCGGCACACTGTAATCCCATCCAGGGCAGGAAATCACATCCCACATTCACACTTTAGACCATCCCTGACATCGTATGTCACACAGTGTGAAGTTTATCTTTATTTGGACTTATATTCTGCAGTGAGCAATGGCTGTGACCTTTTGCTTGACTGAAAAATGGGAGGAGTGGCGCACGGAGCGGAGCTCCGCTCTTAGGGTGCCAAAGCGCCACCCTTCACAAGCGGCACGATTCAAAAGGTCACAGCCATTGCTCACTGCAGAATATGTGAATATCTAAACAGAATGAATGGAGATAATTAAGTCCACGATCCAAAGGGAGACAAGTTCAACAATATGATGCAATCTGTTATCAAAACAATCTCCAAGCAATTATCAGTTCATGTAGAATCAATGATATTTCCAATTGTTTGATGTAGAGTCTCTTTATCTTAATATTTTCATGAGTTGGTTGGCTATCACAACTAATAGGATGAACTAAAAATAAAACAATGAATTGGTGGTTCAATAATCCAGTGACACGATGGCCTAATTTTCTTCCTTGTGCGCAGGTTCCCCAAGCCCCGTCATTTTAGTATGCAAGATATCTGAAATCTGCTCGTAATTTCTGCGTGATCTTAACCAGCCAGAGTCTATTTTCTTGATGAGCTAGATTTCTTGCAGGTTATTCTTATATGGTAGTGATCTTTCATATTTTTCACTAAAATATGCAAGAAAGATAGCAGCCAATATCTACAATATTGTGCAGGTTTTGACAATGTCCTTTTGAATTATGAATGCAATTTTCTTATATATAGTTTATTTACAATTACAATAAATGTCAAATTAAATTTCTTCTCTTCTTTGCATTGTGGAGGGTTTTCATATTTCTTAATTTTTTAATATAGATAATGGTTGAAATATTTAACTTCTTTATCTCATTAAAACAAGTTTAAGCCAACCAATAGATAAGAATTGAGAACTTTTTTATAAACCAATTGATCGAGAATTAATACTTGCTTTTATAAGTCAAATATTCCTATGGACTTATCTCAAGCATGGACACCTAGATCTTTAAAAATAAAAATTGTTGATTGATTTTTAATGTAAGTATTTCATTCAAGAAAAAGTTGCATTGGGATGATTATGGTGAATACAAAATCAATTTTCTAATGAATAAAATTGATCCAACTCTCTATGAAATGACTTATTTTTAAATAAAGAGTGATTTGTTTATGATAAAGTTTTAATTGTCATAAAAAAGAGTTTCTTTATAATTTTAATTATAAATATAAGATGTTGATGTACTTTTTGCAACATTATTTTACTAGGTTATAGTTGAAGTGACATGTTACTCACTGAAATTTGTACAACATCATGGTTAGATTAATGATCTTATTTTTATTTTTATTTTTAAATTATATAATTGATGAAACTTAATTAATTTTTGAAAAATATTTTTAAAAAAATTATAATTTTAAAATTTAAGATGAAGTTTTATGTAAGGAAAATATTTTTGATTTAATGAAATTTTATTGAGCATGAATACCTTGATTAATACATGAGAAGGTGACTAGTTTTATTCACCTTCTGACATCTTTCCAAATTCTTATAGAGATTTTTCATCTCCTCCTTATTATTCAGTTACAAAATTTACAAAATTTACAAATGGAACCATAATCTTATAGGATTAGGTTTCCAACATCCCCCTCAATCTGAAGGGGTGTTTGTAAGTCTGAGGATAGTTTTAAACTTTTCAAGCTTTTCTTTTCCAAGTGCATTGGTGAAGATGTGATTTTTTTATCAGAACCTGCATATCTATATATTATGTTAATGTAAGCTATGTCAGACAGGTGGCGGCCATGCTGTCAAGGAGACTAGCTGTTTATAAGATTTCTGAATGGACGACTGCATGTAATCTGGTGGATTGTGTAAGATATACTCATATCAAAAATATTATTTGACTAGGTTTTGAAATAATAAAATTTATTCATTGGTTTCTTATTTGTAAACTCTTTGTCTTCTTGCCATTAATGGCTCCATAAAAACCTCAGGGCTGTAGAGAGTGGGCATAAATGGAGCATTTAAATATTTGAATGGTTGTCAAATAAAACTAATAACAACTTTGTTATCGTATTTTCTTTTCTTATGCCCCAAAATCGGAGTCAGGTATTTATTACCATAAAATTCAGTTAATGGATCAAATCGACCGTTAATAGAATAATTAGTAAGTGCCAGGCACTTATCAAATTCCTGGTTCACAATTTCGTAAGTGATGACGTCGATAAATATTTTGTAAGGTATGACGAGTTAAATATTTGAATATTTCAAAGTGGTAAATAGAATCTAAGGTCAACTTTCGCTTCAGACGACCTAGCACTTTAAAACTTTAGTAAACCAATAATATTGCCACGCGGAGGTGATAACATTTTTTCATTTTGAAGGGGGCATTTTTTGCTGTGGGTTTTGAGGTATTTATTCATATCATATGTGGTACATTTTTTTCATTCTGACATTTTTAAGGTCATGTTATGGGGTGGCATATTTTTTTTATATGATATGTCGCTACATGGTTGGGTTCTTATCCATATGATGGATAATATATTTTTTATGTCATTTTATATAGAGAGAGGGGTTTGTTATCATAGTGAAATATTGTTGTCTTAAAATTAATGTATTTTAAGTTATATGTTGTGATATTTATTTTTTTAATATTTTTATTTCATCTTTTGTGAAGATTATAACGGTGAATATTTTTGATATCATGTTTCGTGATGTTTATGGTGGTTAATATTTTTGATATCATGTTTTTATGACATTTATGGTTGTTATTATCTAATTTTAAGATTTTGTTATATAATAACTATTTTTAAATGGTGTAATTTAATATTTTTGTTATTGGATATATGTTATAAATATTTCAAATTGAAAGTGTTTTCAACCTAGAGACTAGCATTGATGAAATGTTTTTTTTTTGAATTTTGGAGACAATTACAAATTTGGCAAAATTTAAGCTTAACTAATTATGACTCTAGAGGGTTCCAATTTTCACCAAATGGTCCTGAATTTGAAATGTAATGGTATGGTGAGTCTTGTAACACCACAATATGGTATATGGACACTTTGTATCAGACTTTATACCTCTAAAAACTTGTTTTGGGTTAAGGTGAAACAATACAATTTTACTAGGTGATTGTGTTCAAATCCCCCAACGGTGATGGTCGAACTAGCTCTCCAAATCAGGTACGGCCCTCCCAAATTCTAGAACAAAGTATGGGAATGAGTATCAGACATCAATGAATGTCCTTGATCATGTTTATTAAGTTTTGAAAAATGGATTATGATCTACAACATTTGTAAGGTAACTTTCATAGGAATTGCCTAAGGGAAATTGCATTACTAGCTAGACTTTGACATAGGAAAGGTAAAATATATGGTTCTAAGAGTAATATGGAACATGGTGGTAATATATGGAATACAAATGCCTTCCAAAAAAGCATAAAAATCAAAGGAATAAATTCCATATCCATTGATAATGATCCACTACAATGCAATTGCATAAAGAAAAGAATTAATGCTATTCAAGTTCTTCCACATGAAATACAAGAAGTTGGTTTGAAGAAATGAGAGTTTAGTGAAACACTTGTGGCGAAGATGTCAAAAGAGCCTCAACCCCCATTATGAGGGATGTTTGGAAAGAAGCACTTTAGGCATCTTGCAGACATAGAAGAGTCAATGAAAGAGGACATTGATGTCTCTGAGGAAAGCCAAGCTCCATAAAATTCCAATTTTGATGAAGAATTTAGCCTACATTATATTGTTGATTAGTTTAATGTCTTGAATAAAATGTTAGATTTGACAAATTTTTGACAAGATATATTAGTATTGTTTTTACTTTCAGACTTTGCTTTAGAAATGAAATCTCTATATATATTGTTTTTAATACGATATTTAAAAATATATGGTATATTTTTTCATGAATTTATGTGAATCGTAATATTTAGGAATATAGTATGAAATAGTATCATTTTATAAAAAAAATCTATGAAAATATATTGAAAATGGTTGTAAATGTCTTTATTTTATAGAATTTCTTAGAATTTTGTCAATAAAAAAGTCTTATTTTGCCTATAAAATTGTCTTATTTTAAAGAAAAATTGCAATATATATGTGTGTGTGTGTGTGTGTGTGTTTCAATATAACTTACTTCTAAATGTATGGTATTTTGTTAAATGTCTAAAAAACACACTTGAAAACAGAAAGTAATAGTTTTTTTATGATGAAGATGATTCAAAGGCCAAAAAAAGGCCTTGAAATGAAAATGTGTGATACTGGTATCAACCCTTTTTTAAATGGAGGTAAAATTAGCTACTAAAATTAGGAGAGAGAAAAATGAGAACTGTGTCGAGTTCTCGTTTCATAGTATAAGTGGTTAGCACCACTTATAGTTTATGGTGTTAAAGTGGTGTTATTAGCACCACTTACAATTTTGTGGTGTTAAGGTGGTGGTATTATCACCACTTACATTTTGTGGTGTTAGAGTGGTGGTATTAGCACCATAGTATATTTTGTGGTGTTAAAATGGTGTTAATGTTTATTGAAAATTGTGTTTTTACTCATGTATATTAAGAGAAAATCCATGTTGGCAAGTACCATAAAGTGGTGTTAATAATTATTTGTCACATAGGCATGTACATTAGAATTTATTTATGAGGATTTTCACCATAAACACAACCATTTCACAAATAATTATATGTAAGTAATTTAATTGAATTATTTATAATTTTTTTCATTCAAATAAATATAAAGACTAATTTATGAGTTTTTACACCACATTCCCAACAAATTCAATTTCTTATTTTTACGCTAAACAAATGAATTTAAGTGATTCAATTCAATTCAATTATTCATTTTTAATACTATTTAAAAATAAATATTTCCTACTTTTAATATTGACAAGCAATAAAAATAACCATTTTTTACTTATTAATATTATAAAGTAGCAATAAAAAGTATTTAAATTGAAATTTGATTATCCAATTGAATTTTTTTATGTTAGCTTATTAAATTTGTTGGTGGGCATTAGTATCATTATTATGTTTTAATCAGTAGCTTAAGTCTATCTTTAGCACCACAAATTAGCCCAAGTTATATTATATGGTGTTAATATGGGGATATTATCACCATTTACAGTATATGGTGTTAAAGTGGTGATACTTTTTGTTAATCTTATTGGAAATGGAATGTCACATCATCTATATTAATTAGTGAAGTGGTGTATGAATTTGACAAGCACAATAAGGTGGTGATAAGTCATTTTTCACATTGAAACTTACAAATAAATTTTAGTTATGAGGGTTTGCACCAACCATAAAATAAAATTACAAATAACTATTTTTCTAAATAACCTACTTCAATGATTTATTTTTTTGTTTTATTCAAGAAAATAAATATTTTTAATATCACGTTTTGAGCATATATATGTATATATAATAATTTATTCAATTGTTTACCTTTTACATTATTGTCACTTCAAATAAATAAATGTATGCATTTTACAAAATTATTATTCAAATATTATCTAAGATAATATCAATTTTAATTTATTAAGATTAAAAAGAAGGTGATAAAAGTATTTTGAATTGAAATTTAATTGTTTGAATAGTAATTTTTTATTAATAGTAATAATTAATTACCAAATTGTTGGATGGGTATTAGTTCCTGAGGAATATTTGAGCAGTATGTAGGGTCTTAAGGCCCTAGACATGGTTGAGGGAGGAAAAATCTATCTCAAGTATTATAGGAATCAAACTAGTATTCCTGGATTTGTGAGGGTATTCTTAGCCTTTGTCTATGGATATCAATACTATTAAGAAATTTTGACAAGTGCAAATAGGACTAGGAGTAAATACTATTAAGAAATTTTGATAAGTGCAGATAGGACTAGGATTATTTTACATGGTTAAGGGAGGAAACAAAACCTTAGACACTAAATGATTCTTTTAGGGATTCAAGGCCAATAGAGATGTAGACACCTCCAACAACGAGACATGAGTTCTCAAGGGAATCATTTCTCTTAGGATAGGGATATGGGGGAGCATTTGAAAGGATTTAAGGACTAGATATGGATCTTTGGCCCCTAAACATGTTCAAGAGAGGAAAGAATAACTTTAGATCATAAAGGAACTTTCTAGGAATCTATGGTCAAGAAAGACACTTCAAATGGCTATACAAGACCATTTGAGGGTATCGTTGACGTATGAGTTGAGATACCAATTCTATTAGGAAGATTTAAGAAATAGGCATGGGTCTCAATGCCTTTGACATGGTCAATGGAGGAAAACTAGGCCTTAGGCCCTAAAAGAACATTCTATACACCCAAATCCCATATTAATGGCTTGAATCACCACAGATAACCTATTGAGGGAATCTTTCACTTCTTAGTGGGGATATTAATTACATTAAAAGTATTTGAATAATAGATATGGGTCTCAAGATTATGAACGTGGTATACGAATAAGATATTGGATTTACCCCCTAAAAGAAACTTTTATGCATAAAGGGCCAAGAACAACACCTCAACCCACCAAAAATGACCTTTGAAAGATACCCTTCACCTAATAGTGGGATGATGATGACATTAATAAGTTGTTCAACATTATGTATGGGTATTAGAGCTAATAGCAATGTTAGGGGAGAAAACCTAAAACTTAGGCCATAAAGGAAGATTATAGTTATATAAGGCTTAGAGAAACAACTCAAGCTACAACATAGCACATCTGAAAGTTATTGTTTCCTTTTGAGTGGGGATAAGGGAGCCATTGGAATATTTTGAGTAGTAAGTATTGATTTCAAGGAATTTGGCATGGTTTTGGGTGGAAATGTGGGGATATGTCTCCAAATAAATATTGTAGGTACTCATGGTCATCAACTATACCTCAAACCACCACCTAAGACCTCTCAAGGTTATCCTCTCCTGCAAGTGGGGATACAAGTTCCATTAGATCATTTTGGATACTAGGTACGAGTCTCTATGGGGGATGATGATGACATTATTAAGTTGTTCAACATTATGTATGGGTATTAGAGCTAGTAGCAAGGTTAGGGGAGAAAACCTAAAACTTAGGCCATAAAGGAAGGTTATAGTTATATTAGGCTTAGAGAAACAACTCAAGCTACAACATAGCACCTCTGAAAGGTATTGCTTCCTTTTGAGTTGGGATAAGGGATCCATTGGAATATTTTGAGTAGTAAGTATGGATTTCAAGGAATTTGGCATGGTTTTGGGGGTAAATGTGGGGATATGTCTCCAAATAAATATTATAGGTACTCATGGTCATCAACTATACCTAAAACCACCACCTAAGACCTCTTAAGGTTATCCTCTCCTGTAAGTGGGGATACAAGTTCCATTAGATCATTTTGGATACTAGGTATGAGTCTCTATGGCTTAAAAATGATTGAAGAAGGAAAGCTAGGACTTAGCTTGTAAAGTGAATTTATATGCATTTAGCTTAAATAACAATACCTTGATAAACCACACATCAACTTGTCAAGAATATACTTGGATCAAGTATGTGTATTAAGGCCTTGGACATGGTTGGTAGACAATGCTTTATCCTAATCCACTAAATACATATTAATGGAATATAGTCATAAGATTGATTCCTTGAGTGAAAACACATGACCTCTCAAAGGGATATTTGACCTCAAAATGGTGATGTGGACAACATTATGAATTTTTGAGCACAAGGTATTGTTCACAAGACCTTGAACATAGTGGAGGGGGGGAACCTAGAACTTAGGAACTAAAGGATATCTTGTGCTTCCAAATAGCAATGCCTTGAACAAGCACAAATGGCCTCTTAAGGGGATCCTTCACCTTTAATAGAGCATATTGTAAGCATTAATATAGTATTTTGAGAACTATGTATACGTATTTATTCCTAAACCAAGATAGAGTGATGAAACATTATCCTTATTCCTAAAATGCATCCTTTGAAACTCAAGGGCCATGAATAATCCTGTAACCTACCACACACGTCCTCTATATAGGATATTTGGACTCTAAGTTGTAATATGGAACCATTAGAAGGTTTTTAGCACCAATGATGGGTTGCAGGACCATAGACATGGATACGAGATGAATGTAATCCTTATTATCTAAAACAATCTTTTAGGTAGCCTACTTCAAGAACAACACCTTGAACCATCGCACTCGATCTCCTCAGAGTATCGTTTTCCTCCAAGTTGGGATATGGATAGGTAGAGCCAACAACATCATGTTGAAACATCACACATGATATCTTAAGGGTATCCCTGGACACCAAGTAGAGATATGGGCACCATTAAGACTTTTTGAGCACTAGATTTATGTGTTGAGGTATTAACCATGGCTGGTGTAGGAATATCATGCATTGGATATATAGGAAAATTTTAGGCCTAAAGGTCTAACAATGATGTCTTCAACCACCAAATCTTACGTCTTGAGAGATATTTGTCCTTATAGTCAGAATATGGGCAATGCTAAGAAGTTTTTAAGCATTATGTATGGTTCTTGGGGCCATATACATTGGTGAATAATGGAAATTGGGCCTTAGGACCTCAAGGAAGATTCTAGGTATCTATATGTAAGAATGACATGTTGAAAAACTACAATAGACCTTTCCACAGTTTCCTTGGCATGTGAGTGGAGTTTTTTGTGGAACGGAGATAATTTAAAGATTAATTATAGGTTTCAACACCTTGGACATGGTTGGGGAGAAAAGAGTGAGACTTAGGTCCTATAGGAAATTCTAGGCATCTTTGGTTAAGAACTATGCCTACAACAACCACACATGACCTCTCAAGAGCATATTATTCATAGAAGTGGAGATAATAGTGCCATTAAGTTTTTTTGAGAACCTAGTATGGGTCTTGGGTGCCCTAGAAATGCTTGAGGGAGAAAACTTGGGTCTTGATCCAGAAAAAACCTTTAAGAATCCATGGCCAAGAAGGACACCTTGAACAAAAACACATGGATTCTTGAGAGTATATTTAGTGTTTGTGTAGGGATTTCTATGTCATTAGATGGTTTTGAATAGTATTTAGGGGTTTGAAAACCTAGTATGGGTCTTGGGTGCCCTAGAAATGCTTGAGGGAGAAAACTTGGGCCTTGATCCAGAAAAAAGCTTTAAGAATCCATGGCCAAGAAGAACACCTTGAACAAAAACACATGGATTCTTGAGAGTATATTTAGTGTTTGTGTAGGGATTTCTATGTCATCAGATGGTTTTGAATAGTAGTTATGGGTCTTGAGGATCTATTCATAATTAAGGAAGGAATCACATGCCATATTCCCTAAAGGAAGCTTTGAGTTATCTTGTGCCATGAACAATATTTTACAGAAGCACACATCACTGGCCTAGGATATCCTTTGCCTCAAAGAGAGTATGTCATAACCTTCAGGAGATTTTGTGCATTAGATATGAGTTTAGGGGGATCAACATTGTCAAAGGAGGAAACCCAAGCCTTATCTCCTAAAGGAATCTCTATGCACACAAGGAAAATAGTAATGTCTTAACGTATAATAACTTCAGATGATATATTTTCCCTCAAATTAAGATATTTGTGTCATTGGGAATTTTTTAAAACTAGGTATCATACTAAGGCCTTGGACATGGACATGGTTATAAACCATGAATTAAAATTATTCAAAGCACCATGCATGACTTCTTAGGGGTATCCATTCTACTATGTATCTAATTCTTATGGACTTAGGGCCTTTGACATGGTTAGTGGAGGATACTTGAACCTTTTCCCCTAAAGGAATCTTGTAGCCATCTAGGGGTAAGAAGTTCTCCTCTACCAACCACACACAACATCCTAATTTTTATAATTGGCCTATGATTGAGGAACGATTGAGGATGTTTTTTACCATTGTGTGGTGTTTAAGTAGTATGTACATGTCTTAATCCATTGGGAATTATGTTCCATGGAATAATACCATGTTTTTGTCATTAATTAACTCATCGAGGAATCTAAAGCTATGGACACTACCTAAAACAACCATTTATTACTTAGTAGGGTTATATATGGCACTATGTATATAGGTCTTATGGCCTTGGGGTCTTACAAATGGTTAGTGGAGTCGACCTTAATCTCGAGCTCTAAATGATTCTTCTATACATCTAAGGCTAAGAAGGTTTCCTCCACTAAAAACGCATGGCCTCTTAAGGGTATAATTTTTCTATGATTGATTATGTCATTTCCACTATGTGGTTTTGAGTAGTATCTACATGTCTTGTTTCCTTGGGAATGATGTTTTTGGACCTAAAGAAACAAATGGGGAATATAGAGTGATGAAAAATTCCTAGAGCACAATGCATGACCTTACATAGATATCCATGCCACCATGTATCCATGTTTTGGGGCCTTGGGGCCTTGGACATGGTACAGGGAGGATACTTGAACCTCTATCCCTAAAGGAATCTTATAGCCATCCAATGATTGAAATATTACCTCAACCAACCACACATGGCCTCTTAACAGTGTTAGTGTCATATGATTGAGGATATTAAAACCATCATGTGTATTTGAGAAGTATGTAGGTGTATTAGTACCTCAAGAATGATGCTCTAGAAAATAATACCATGCATTTGGCCATAAATAAACCATCGAGGAATCTAGAGCCATGGAAAATGGCTCAATGAACCATGCATCACATTGCAAGGGTATCCATTAAGCTTTGTATCTAGGTCTTAGGGAATTGAGGTCTTGAACATCTTTAGTGAAAGAAAACTGAACCTTGGGCCTTAAGAGATATTTTATCCATCCAAGGCTAAGAAGGTTTCCTTCACCAACCACACATGGTCTCATGAGACCAACCACACATGGCCTCATTGGCCTATGATTAAGCATGACAATTTCATTATGTGGGTTTGAAAAATATGTATGTGTCTTGATGCCTTGGGAATGACATTCTAGTGGAAAGATCATGACTTTGGCCCTAAAGAAACCATTGAGGCATCCAAAACCATGAACAATGCCTTAAAGAGTCATGTGTGACTTTCCAAGGGTACACATGACACTATGTATCCAAGTATTGGGGACTTGGAGGATTGGACATGGCCATGGGAGGAGGCATGAAGTCCAATCCCTAAAGGAATATTTTAGCAATCTAGGGATAAGAAATTTTTATCCAACAACAACACATGCAATTTTTAGCGTCATTGTCTTATGATTGAGGATGTGAGTGAAATTAGGGAATTTTTAGGAGTATGTACATGTCTGAAGGTGTTGGGATTGTATTTATATGGAGAGAGAGAATTCTCTTGACACTAAGAATGTCATTCTATAGAATTGGAAAATGCCTTTGACCCCAAAGAAACCATTTAGGCATACAAAGCCATTCAGAAGTCCATAAAACACCAGACATGGATTCCCATATTACAAATAATGCCTTTGAACCTAAAGAAACCATTTAGGCATACAAAGCCATTAAGAGTTCCATAAAACACCACACATGGATTCCCATGGTGCTATGCATCCAAGTCATTAGGACTTGGGGCATTGGACATGGTCAAGGTAGGAGAGGTCAACCTTAGGCCCTAAAGGATTTTTCTATCCATATGGGGACAAGAAGACATGGACTCGTGAAGGTAGAGTTATCTTATGATTGATTATTTTAGTGTAATTATATGGTTTTGAGTAATATCTACATGTGTCAAGGAATTGGGAATGATATTATAGGGAAGAATACTATGTGTTTGTACTTGAATTAATTATCATGGCATTTAGATCCTTAAAAAATGCATCAAGGCATAATGCATGACTTCGTAGGGGTATACATGTTACTATCCATATATGATTTTGGCCTCAGGACCTTTGACATTTTCAGCAGAGGACACCTGATCCTCAAGCCCTAAAGGAATATTCTAGCAATATTAGAAAAAGGAGGTGGTATCCACCAACCACACATGGCCTCTTATGTGTATCACTAGTCTATGATTGAGTATGCCAATGGAATTAAGTTGTTTTGAACAATAAGTAGGTGTATCATGGCCTTGAGAATGATGTTCCACAAAAGAATACACCATTCATGGCATTGTACTACTTTCTATGGCACTATGTATCAATGTCTTATATCTTTGGGGCCTTAGACATGGTTATTAGAGGAGACCTAATACCGAGGCTCTAAAGGAATATTCTAAACATCTAAAACTAAGTAAGTTTCCTCCACCAACCACACATATCCTATTGAGGATATCACTCACCTATGATTTAGTATGTTAATGTTATCAAGTCGTTTTGAGAATTATGAGGGTGTCCTAGGGCCTTAATAATGGAATTATAGGTATGAATATCATTCCTTTGGCTCTAAATAAACCATTGAGGCATATAGATCTGTTGAGGCCTGGAAATTCACAGGCGGAAAGAGTAAAGGATTCTCCCCAATCAACATTCCCAACTAGCCCGTTGACTGTTTGGAGTAGTGTATCCGTCCGGTTTGCGGTCCGGCTACTGTAGGTTAAGGTAACAAAACAAAGGGTTTACCGGTTGCAGCCCGGTCCACTGAGTTTTTGTATTTTTGACTTAATGTATGCAATGCGAATGCCTAACTAACAATGCAGGGTGATACAGATGTAAGGAACTGCATAATGTGCTGCCCAGGTTCTTACCTCTCGTATTAGGTTCACAAACACCTAAATCACATATGCAGCCGTGAAGTAAATCAATTAACTAACTAATTACCTATCTATCTATCTATCTATCTATCCCTGGGGAGCCAACTTGTAATTAATATATGAGTAATGTGGATGTGCACACATGATAAAATCATTTACAGATAGCTGACATTTACTTTTACAGGCATGAACAATGAGAGATATTTCAACAACTAGATAGCTAATTATTTATGATCAGCATACATTACTCATGGTGGTTATTTCATAAAATAAATCAGAAATCATTTAAACAAAGACATAGGTCGTAAAGTTAGAACGATCTCACGATTCATGGATATAATGCTGAAAAAACAAAATAGTTCATCTTCCGACTATCCATGGAAAAACATTTGAAACCCCACTGATCTTCTTTCAACAGGCAAACTGTAATTTTTTATTGCAAAAGGAAGTAGTTCTTCTTACAATATCTCATCACCAGTCTTACTGGGGAAAAAGGCCCCTATTCTCTCTACGCTTCCTACTTTTATACAAAAAGATAAAATGGTTGGGCTGCCCAAAGTGACCTTTGGGCTTCCCAACCTTTAGTTTTCCCAATGCCTCACTTATCAAAAAGCTTTTACAGAATTATTAAATCATTACAAAGTTGACCGGTCCTTAATGAGGAGGGTCTCGCCTGGCTATCTAAGAAATTTTTCCACGCTGCTGCTTCAGCAGCAATGCTTTCAAATGCACATGGCTCCAGGAACTGAATGCTAATTTCAAACTTTTCAACTTGGTTCCTGATGGCCTCGATCCTTGTTGGGCTCAATCGAAGCTGATCTTCTAGAAATTGCATGCTAACGGCTGCGTGGCCTACCTCGTTCTTTAGCACTAGGTCATCAATGGTTCTAATCTGTTGAGTTCTGGCCTCTGCAACTTGATATCTTTTCTGCAATATTTCCACAAAGGCCTCATGGTCTGGGAACTCCTCAAGCCTATACTCAGCCTCTTTTTGACATCGGTTGTACGTATTCAGGAGCCTTCTGAAATATTCTGAGCATGCTCCCTGCATCTTTTTTACAGCCTTCTTGAAGTCTTCTGTAATACTGATGGCGAACTCTACTAGGTTGTGATCTCTCTTGAGGGCTTGATGGTATTTTGCTGGTAGCCCTTCTGGAGTCTCAGCATCACCTTCCGGCCTCACCATTCTGGCACTCAAGACCTCAAGAACATCCTGAGATTGATCAACGAAGTATGAGGAAGTTTCCATGATCTCTTCTAGCCTGCTGTCAATCTGAAGGACTTTGCACCTTTCTTCTTCCAGAGCGGTCTGCAGCTGTAGCATTTTAGCTTTCTGAGCCAGGATATATTCCTTGAAAGGTTGCAGATTTACTTGCTGTTCCTTTGCTGCCTCCATATCAGCGGTCAAAGAGGCAAGCTGCTCTTGATTTTGCTTTGTCAGTTCCTAGAAATGCAAATGATTGGCCTGCTCAAGGATCTTCATCTATTCTTCTAGGTCCTCCACCTTTCGCAGCAACTGCTCCTTCTCCTTCTTCAACTTTTGATCTTCTGCTTGCACTTGCTCAAGGTGTTCTTGTGTAGCCTCTTGAGTCTGTCTCTCTTCATGTAAGGCCTGCAATTCAGCTTCAACAGTCCTCATCTCCCTCTGTAAGTGCTCAAATTTATGTTTTAACTTATTTCCCTCCTCTCTTTCTCTCTTCAAGGTATCCTTCACCTGAGCAGAATATTTTTCGTATGACTCTAGTTCAGCCATCCCTTTGTCTATGTTGTCCTCTGAGGCATGTAGTATTGTAGTCCCGGCCCTTATGGTAAGCCTTGGATCTACGTCTATTCCTATCATCACAGCCGTATCTGTTATCATTTTTCCAGCCATTCCTTCTGCCTCTACCCTTTTTTTTGTCCTCTTCATTATTCTCTTGGTAGCCCTATCATAATAGACAGTATTGAAGTCGGGGACTTCTTCACCCTTTTTTTGGATGAAAGGCACTAGCTGGAGCATAGGGTTCACAAGGGTGCTAGCAGCAGGTACTTGACAGATCTGTACCTCGGGGTTTGCCTCCTCCTGGGTCTATTCCGTTGATGTTTCAGCAACTGATTGTTGTGGCAACTCTGTTCTTTCAGCCTCCTGCTTTTGGAGCTCTTCATCTAGCTTTCTCTTTGCTTCTTCAACTGCTTGTTTAGCTGCTTCTTCCGTTTCTTAGGCAGCTGCTTTTGCTTTCTCGGCTGCTTCTTGGGAAGCTTTTCTTTTTTCTTCTTCTCCCATCTGTAGCCATTCTACAACCTCTTTTTCCAGCCTCTGAGCTTCCTCATTTCTCCTTTTGGCTTCTTCTTCAGCTCTTGCTTGCTCAGCTTTGGCTTGTTCGGCCCCTTTTCCACCCTTGGTGTTGCTTTTTGGCATGAACCTTCTTTTTAGAGCTGTCAGGTTTGGAGCATTCCGGAAGATAGATTCTTCCTTATCGAAATGATGGGTATATTCAAAAAACACCTTATGCTCTTTACAGTGCTCAGTTATTTTTCCAATGGTATCATTTCGCCTGAAAGGCATCTCACCAAAATGGAACTTCCCTAATTCCTCTATGAATTCGGCAGCTTGTTTCAACCTGGTGAACTTGTAGCTACCTAGCTTGAATGGCAGGGGAGGGTATGCAGTTTTCTTGTGTTGGAACAAGAAATGACCTATTCCGTCAATGAACACCTGCCTAACCGCCTCTTTATGGACTATATAATCCGTAGCATATTTGGGCAGTAGTAAAGTTGTCTTCGACCCTCCATACATTCTGAAATACATGACATTGTCAGTCAAGAAATAATCTGCATATTCTTATATTACCTGCATGGCACCTTCTGACATACAGTCACATTCCTTTCGAAAAATGAGAGTGGAGAGTGGCATAATGAAATGCTCATAGACCTCTCTGTAATGGCTATGATATTGGTGAGCCCACAATAGTCTGTAAGCTACATATACGGGCATCCTTTCCCTGTCCCAGATGCATTTGAGACCGGGGAAAGGCTGGTGGCACAGTATGCAGTCTATTAACATTGAGCTCATATAGAATTCGGATTTTTTCTGGGTTTCTCCTCCCTGTGCTGCAGCCAAGCAAGAAGAAATACTGCTTGATACAAGGCTATCCGAATTGAAGATTTTTCCTTGGGTTGCTACATGAAACATGATGGGCATCCATTCAAATTTGAAGAGTCTGCCATGAGCTCTCCCGTAGATCCTATTAAGCATCAAGGCTATACATCTGTAAGGAGCCCTCAAGCTCCCTGTATCATAATCACTGTTCTGTCTATGTTGGTACAGCTTTCCCAGCAAGAGCATTCTCTTAAGGGTTTCCACTAGGTCCATTCTGATGTTATCCAGCCAAGCATCAGATAGAAAGATTTGAGGTTCTGGCAATTGATAGGCCAACGCCACATATACTGGGCTGAATGCAACATAGCCCTATCCTTCAACATTTCCTATGATCATTGAGCTTGTGTTTTCATGGGGTAGAATCCATCCAATTACCTCAGAGCATGGGAACAGCTCTGGTCTGGTAGCAACCTTCATGATGGCAGATTTCTCTATGTTGGATTAAATGGGTTCTTCTTCGAGACCCATGTCGGGAACCTCCCTACGGGAAATCAATCTATATATGTCATCCCATTTGTATTCAGGCTCAACACTAGAAACACACTGGGTATCTTTATATATGTATTCAGTCTTTGTTTCAGCTTCTGCTTGTGGTGATTCTTCCACCACTGGGGCCTTTTTCTTTTGTCTTTTGGACATTGTAAGTTCCTCCTGCCATGTATAACATTGTGACATTAAGCAATTCAAGATGCATATATTTACATGACAGAGTGCAACACTTTATTCTATCTATGTATATCATGGCAGCAACTAGTTGATGGAACTAAGATACAAGTTTGCATAATTGGACTGAGATGACTAATAGGCTTATTATGCACATGTCTATAAGATGTAACATTACGGCACGACATTAAACCATTTCACAACCATTTTTTAATAAAATTACATCCATATGCAAAGTGCCATTTTCATATGTTTAATGTGGTAGCAAGCTGAGAAACAAATGCATACATGCATAACCCAAACATGCCCTGACTATCATAACTACTAGACTAGTGCGCAGTAGTCCATGACCCTATCTATACCTAGCATGAAGCAAACTCAGTCCTGTGTAATAAAGCTGCATAATACTAACTTTATCAACCATACTTGAGCCATTACTAAATCTACACTACTATGCAATATGTCGTTTCTCCCATGAAAACAATTCATAAAGCAACTGCATGTTCATCAAATGCATGGTGCGGCATTTAGCTATTGTTCTATTGCATAGAAAACATAGAGAAGGGTTGAGTTCATAGAGCTCGTGTTAGTCGCCGGTGTTTCTGACATTAAACAAAGCCTTAGCAGGGATAACATCGACAATGACTTATGCTGCTTGCGGAAGATAATTACATTAACTTGACTATATGCTGTGGGTATTACTGTCATTTTACTGAGAATGGTGCTTCGACTAAGGCAACAATCCATGAGATCCCCGTTGAACGAAATAAAACAACGCCTATCTCTTTAAACCAGCTAGGGTTTCAGGTGACTGAGCATAAAAGGGCCGTGCGAGTTTGCAAGGGAAACTATATGCGACGGCAATGATGCATATGCCCACGCGCTCATGGCTACCAATTATAAACCGCATCGGATCCCTTCTGACCGGCCAGGTTCCAAAATACGATATACAGAACAGAGCGGCAAAACAAAAATTCAAGGATGCGGGTAAAGTGGAGGTTACAACTGTGAAGAGAAACCACAGGTATTGCAGAAAACGCCTATACAATCCCCCCTTTCTGATACAATCATCACTATCCGAGGAAGCATGGTGCAGACGGCGTAATGGCCGTCTGCACCAAACCCCCATCTCTATACGTGGGGTTTACAAGCAAGGATGCGACCTAAATAATTTCTCCGTGAGTTAAAAAAACCCCCCTGCTGACAGTCAAAAATAACCCTCCCCTTACTTTTATAGGCTTGGAACCGGCAAACTGCTAGGTGAAAACTACCGCAACCACAAATGTCCATATAAACTTTACCGAATGCTTCAAAGGAACAGGACATGATGCAAATAACCTACCGGACATGAGCGCGCAGCCGACATGGAGAAAAATGCCGAGCACAGTGAAGACACCTGGACCAAAAGTACTGCAATGGCAAAACGGCGAGCGCGACAGATAACGGCAGAGCGCACTAATAAACAATGATGAAATGATAAACAAACCCCATGACCCATTCATATATATACAAAAATACGCACGTGCGACATAAAATATCGGACGAGGGGTCGTTCTAAGTCGGACGGTGAGAATGAGGAACCTTCTGCAAGGGTGGAACGCCATAATGTCGATCCATCCGCAATGGTGGGTGAGATGGGAGAACTCCACAATCGGACATCAGAGGAAACTTGAATCGGAAGTCGAGAGCTTGAAGCTTTCTGCAACGACAGAAGATAAAATCCTAAAATTCTTCGCTCCGGTTACACGCGTCAGACATCAGAAGGATCTTAAGTCGGAGGGCGAAAGTCCAAATCCCTCCGCAATGGGGACAATTAACACAGTAAAAGGTTTCGACTTAAAACTTGAAACCAGTCAAAAACACATCGACTTAAAACTTGAAACCAGTCGAAAACACATAAGTCGGAAGAAAAATCGGAAGTCATAATCAAAAGCCCATCCGCAACAGCGGGATAAAAGATCAAAGGGGCGTCCGATGCCCAACAAAAAATGCCCACTGCGAAAAAAAAACGGGTCGACAATTGGAAGGTTTCATCTTCTCGAAAACCCAAACTTATCCGCAACTACAGAGGGCCACAGATTAGATTCACCCGCAACGGTGGAAAATTAAAACCAAATAACCTCCGATTCCAGCAAGCTTCAAATACGTTCAACAGCAACAATCCAGCAGGTTTCCAAAGGCTTTCCAAATGCATCGATTAAATCAAATAGTGGAGCAACCCAGGTATAAAAAACAAATGCTCTGAGAGATCAATGACACAAAATAGGGAGGAAAATCAAGCTAATCCAAAACAAAAGGGGGATCCTAATTTTTTTTAGAATTTTGGGAAATTGTCACAGCTGCAACAATTGGCGACTACCTGGTGAACTCCAGATCTCTGAAATAACTCTTCCCCAGCTTAAGACTATCTGGATGCCAATGAATCCTTCTAGATGTTTTCATTCCTAAGCAAGGAAAATTATGCATAAATTACTTAAAAGAAGTCTATTCTTTCAGGAGAAGGTAACATCAGGAGTGTTTCAAGTCTGAATAACTCTTTTGAGGCCAAATAAATGATGTTTATTTTACCTGCCCTATGGTAGTTACAGCTTAGACACCACAGGATCGTAACAGAGGGTCACAGTATTATCCTTTTGTTCCTTATTCCCACGCCAATTGCACTTTTGTGCCTTTTGAACCTTAGTTCTTTTGATATGAGTCCTCCTTCAGGCCTTTCCTTACTGAATTTTCATTCAGGATCCTCTAACCCATAGTGTCCTTTTGTGTGAACAGTGTATTTCATATTTTAATTCACGGACGGAGACGATCTCGTGGCCATCTAGTACTTTTATGCTTTGATATTAAGGCTTTTTCAAGCTCTGCTTTGATATGTCTTGTTTCTTTCAGGAGTCTTGAATCTTAATAGCTTTTAGCCTTTTCTTAATTTATGGCATGGGATCATTTATATATGATATAATGTTTCACTCTGCTTCCTTTCTGAGGGTATTTTGCTGTCCCTCCCTTGGGTATTTAAGATGTGAAATGGATGGAGCCTCGAAATAGTACCTCAGACCCTTTTCACCTCTGAGTTATTTACAGGGGTTAAGTAAGACTTCAATGAATGCATTATCACTTAGGAATACGATTACTAGAAGACATCTTATACTTTAAAGTGCAGTGTTTCGCTAAGGTTTTTAGTTAATATAGAACCCTGATGTTTCCATTGCAACCAAAAGTTTGCCTCTTATTCAAAACCAAAAGGAGAACTAGCAAAACAATAAAATAAAATAAAACAACATTAAATCAAATAATCAGAAGAAAAAGCATCAAAGCCATAAACAATTTATTTATGTACAAAGCACCAGAAAAGAAAAACTTATTGCCCACCCCTGAAAATATTTAATCATAATGAGTTAAAGGATGGGCTAAATCATAGATATGAGATACCTAACTATAGTCTATCTGTGTTGTTTTTTAAACTGAACACATGTCTACAATTCTATAATCATCTCTCACAACCTGAGGAATTTGAAGGAGTTCGAGCTGGGTGTCAATCATGGAACTGGCCTTTCTTGAAGTGCGATGTCCCAGCTTACACTCAGTCAGATAGTTTCCCAAGATAGAATCAACAGACTCATTGTCTTCGCCTAAATTAGTGACAGTATATTTCATGTATGGTTCTCTCAGAATTTTTATTGGATTTGGGGTGCCTTTGAGAGGCAATAGCAGATGAGACCAATCTAAAGCAAAATAACCTTTCAACATGGCAGACCAATCACGGTTGAGAATGAGCCCATATCCACTTGGTATGTCAGCCACCATAATGTCAATAAATTGACATATCTTGTTATTAGCAGCCAAACGAATGAGGACATTTTTCATTTCTCCCATTACTTTTACACCTGTGCGATCTAACTACATTACTTCACGAGGTGTGGACTCCAGCTGTCCGTTAATATTTTTACAAATCTCAAAGGGCATCACATTCACTGCTGCTCCAGAGTCCACCAATCAGTTATGCACGTTATAATTCAACATTTCTAGAGTCAAAATAAAAGGCGGGGTGTCAAGGTTTTCTTTCCAACCTGGCTCTTAGTCTTCTTCTCCTAGTTGGTTTTGAGTAGGTATATCCGTTGTTAGCTCTTGAGTTTCCTCACGGTTTTCCCCACTAACACCTGTCTGTCCTTCTATAGGTTTGACAGTCTCAGTGATTGGCTCTATCCTCTGGTTGAGGGTATTGTTATTATTCATTTTTCCCTCGTTCATTCTCTTAACATTCTCCTGCCACTTGTTAATTTTAGAAACCATTGCATTGTCTTGGCCTATGACTCTCATGTCCTTCGTATTTGTAGAGGTGCATTCGGATTTAGGAGTATCATCTTTAGTGTCGAACAGTGAGATACCATTCCATGAGAACATAGTATCATCCTCTGGTTTTCTTATGATCTGTTTCTCCTTTTCATCCTTGCCATTGTCTTTAGCCAATTTAGGGTCCAACAACTTGTTCATCACCAATGTCATTGAATGTAACCATTGAGGACACTTCTTCTCATAATGGGGTTGTTGGTGAAAAGTACAGAAATTATCACCTCCTATTTCTGTTATGTTTATTGATGCTGAATTGGGAGGAGGGACTTGCCAGTGGTTGTTACCCTCTTTTTTCGGATACTGAGGCTTATAGGTTTTCTGAATATCCCTTTCTTTCTCCAAGTCTATTATTTGGTTGGACAGTTTCTGAAGCATTTTCATCATTCCTTGGTAATCGGGTGATTGATCTTCTCTAGGTTTAGACAGCAAAGAGATTTTCCTCGCGGTAACTTTGTCTTCAAGTGGATCAGGATAATCTTCTACACTCTCACTTTTAGCCTCTACCCTTTCAGCCTCTTCATAAGTCTCTACCAGTGTAGGTTTGACTTTCATCTTGGCAAACATGGCCAGCTCAGGCCCTAGGGCTGATGTGTAATACTCAATCAAAACCTTGTATGAAGGTCTATCAACTGCAGAAATTTTTTTTAGGTACAGTGAAAATCTCTGAGTGAAACTATGCACCTTTTCATTCTTCTCTTTTCTTAGCTGACCAAGACCTTTCATCAATGAGGCGTGTGTTTTTTGGGTTGTGTATTTACTTCTGAAAACTCTTTCAAAAGTGCCCCAATCAGGAATGGATTTTGCATGTAGATTGAAATACCAAGATGCTGCTGCTCCTTTCAGAGTGTGTGGGAACAGCCTACAGACCACATCTCCATACTCTCCAGCCCTTAGCCCTTCTAATGCTAGGTAGAAGCTTTGAAGGTGATCGTCTATAGCAATTCCTTCCTTAGGGTCGAACTTGGGCAAGAGCTTGTCAAAGGCTTGAGGTAAGTCATCCAGAGGAGGTGTTAGGTTCAAAGGTGACCTAGCTTTCCATTCTAGAAAAGGGTTGGGTTGATTACCAACCATGAGCAAAGGTAAATGAATAAAACACTAGGAAAACAGTCCTTGAAGGATAGCACCCGAATCTGCAAAAATCTGAGTTAGGTTGAAAGCTTCAAACATCTGCTGGTAAGATAGTCTCGGGAAAATTAAGTTCCAAGTCCAGCCATTTACTGGCGACCCTCCTTCTAGTGCCAATAACTGTTGAGGCCTGGAAATTCACAGGCGGCAACAGTAAAGGATTCTCCTCAATCAACGTTCCCAACTAGCCCGTTGACTGTTTGGAGTAGGGAATTCGTCCGATTTGTGGTCCGGCTACCATAGGTTAAGGTAACAAAACAAAGGGTTTACCCGTTGTGGCCCGGTCCACCAAGTTTTTGTATTTTTGACTTATGTATGCAATGCGAATGCCTAACTAATGATGCAGGGTGATATAGATGTAAGGAACTGCACAATGTGCTGCACAGGTTCTTACCTCTCATCTTAGGTTCACAAACACCTAAATCACATATGTAGCCGTGAAGTAAATCAATTAACTAACTAATTACCTATCTATCTATCTATCTATCCCCGGGGAGCCAACTTGTAATTAATATATGAGTAATGTGGATGTGCACACATGATAAAAGCAATTACAGATAGCTGACATTTACTTTTACAGGCATGAACAATGAGAGATATTTCAACAACCAGATAGCTAATTATTTATGATCAGCATATATTACTCATGGTGGTTATTTCATAAAATAAATCAGAAATCATTTAAACAAAGACACAGGTCGTAAAGTTAGAATGATCTCACGATTCATGGATATAATGCTAAAAAAACAAAATAGTTCATCTTCCGACTATCCATGGCAAAACATTTGAAACCCCACTGATCTTCTTTCAACAGGCAAACTGTAATTTTTTATTGCAAAAGGAAGTAGTTCTTCTTACAATATCTCATCACCAGTCTTACTGGGGAAAAAATCCCCTATTCTCTCTACGCTTCCTACTTTTATACAAAAAGATAAAATGGTTGGGCTGCCCAAAGTGACCTTTGGGCTTCCCAACCTTTAGTTTTTCCAATGCCTCACTTCTCAAAAATCTTTTATAGAATTATTAAATTATTACAAAGTTGACCGGTCCTTTATGAGGAGGGTCCCGCCTAGCTATCTAAGAACTTTTTCCATGCTGCTGCTTCAGCAGCAATGCTTTCAAATGCGCATGGCTCCAAGAACTAAATGCTGATTTCAAACTTTTCAACTTGGTTCCTGATGGCCTCGATCCTTGCTGGGATCAACCAAAGCTGATCTTCTAGAAATTGCATGCTAACGGCTGCGTGGCCTACCTCGTTCTTCAGCAGTAGGTCATCAATGGTTCTAATCTATTGAGTTCTGGCCTCTGAATCTTGATATCTTTTCTGCAATATTTCCACAAAGGCATCATGGTCTAGGAACTCCTCAAGCCTATGCTCAGCCTCTGTTTGACATCGGTTGTATGTATTCAAGAGCCTTCTGAAATATTCTGAGCATGCTCCCTGCGTCTTTTTTACAGCCTTCTTGAAGTCTTCTGCAATACTGATGGCGAACTCTACTAGGTTGTGATCTCTCTTGAGGGATTGATCGTCTTTTGCTGGTAGCCCTTCTGGAGTCTCGGCATCACCTTCCGGTCTCACCATTCTGGCACTCAAGACCTCAAGAACATCCTGAGATCGACAAACAAAGTATGAGGAATTTTCCATGATCTCTTCTAGCCTGCTATCAATCTGAAGGAATTTGCACCTTTCTTCTTCAGGAGCGGTCTGTAGCTGTAGCATTTTAGCTTTCTAAGCGAGGATATATTCCTTGAAAGGCTGCATATTTACTTGTTGTTACTTTGTTTCCTCTACATCAGTGGTCAGAGAGGCAAGATGCTCATGATGTTACTTTGTCAATTCTTGGGAATGCAAATCATTGGCCTACTCAAGGATCTTGATCTGTTCTTCTAGGTCCTCCACCTTTCGCAGCAACTGCTCCTTCTCCTTCTTCAACTTTTGATCTTCTGCTTGCACTTTCTCAAGGTGTTCTTGTGTAGCCTCCTGAGCCTGTCTCTCTTCATGTAAGGCCTGTAATTCAGCTTCAGCAGTCCTCATCTCCCTCTGTAAGTGCTCAAATTTCCGTTTTAACTTATTTCCCTCCTCTCTTTCTCTCTTCAAGGTATCCTTCAGCTGAGCAGAAGATTTATTATATGACTCCAGTTCAGCCATCGCTTTGTCTATGTTGTCCTCTGAGGCATGTAGTATTGCAGTCCCGACCCTTATGGTAAGCCTTGGATCTACGTCTGTTCCTATCATCACAGCCATATCTGTTATCATTTTGCCAGCCATTCCTTCTGCCTCTACCCTTTTTTCTGTCCTCTTCATTATTCTCTTGGTAGCCCTATCATAATAGACAGTATTGAAGTCGGGGACTTCTTCACCCTTTTTCTGGATGAAAGGCACTAGCTGGAGCGTAGGGGTCACAAGGGTGCTAGCAGTAGGTACTTGACAGATCTGTACCTCGGGGTTTGCCTCCTCCTGGGTCTGTCCCATTGATGTTTCAGCAACTGATTGTTATGGCAACTCTGTTCTTTCAACCTCCTGCTTTTGGAGCTCTTCATCTAGCTTTCTCTTTGCTTCTTCAGCTGCTTGTCTAGCTGCTTCTTCCGTTCTTGGGCAGCTGCTTTTGCTTTCTTGGCTGCTTCTTGGGCAGCTTTTCTTTTTTCTTCTTCTCCCATCTGTAGCCATTCTGCAGCCTCTTTTTCCAGCCTCTGAGCTTTCTCATTTCTCCTTTTGTCTTCTTCTTCAGCTCTGGCTTGCTCGGCTTTGGCTTTTTTGGCCCCTTTTCCACTCTTGGTGTTGCTTTTTGGCCTGAACCTTCTTTTTAGAGCTGTCAGGTTTGGAGCATTCCAGAAGATAGATTCTTCCTTATCGAAATGATGGGTATATTCGAAAAACACCTTATGCTCTTTACAGTGCTCAGCTATTTTTCCAATGGTATCATTTCACCTGAAAGGCATCTCACCAAAATGGAACTTCCCTAATTCCTCTATGAATTCGGCAGCTTGTTTCACCTTGGTGAACTTGTAGCTACCTAGCTTGAATGGCAGGGGAGGGTATGCAGTTTTCTTGTGTTGGAACAAGAAATGACCTATTCCGTCAATGAACACCTGCCGGACCACCTCTTTATGGACTATATAATCCGTAGCATATTTGGGCTGTAGTAAAGGTATCTTCGACCCTCCATACATTCTGAAATACATGCCATTGTCAGTCAAGAAATAATCTGCATATTCTTGTATTACCTGCATGGCACCTTCTGACATACAGTCACATTCCTTTCGAAAAATGAGAGTGTAGAGTGGCATAATGAAATGCTCACAGACCTCTCTGTAATGGCTATGATATTAGTGAGCCCACAATAGTCTGTAAGATGCATATATGGGCATCCTTTCCCTGTCCCAGATGCAATTGAGACCAGGGAAAGGCTGGTGGCACAGTATGCAGTCTATTAACATTGAGCTCATATAGAATTCAGATTTTTTCTGGGTTTCTCCTCCCTATGCTGCGGCCAAGCAAGAAGAAAGACTGCTTGATACAAGGCTGGCCCAATTGAAGACTGTTCCTTGGGTTGCTACATGAAACATGATGGGTATCCATTCAAATTTGAAGAGTCTGCCATGAGCTCTCCCGAAGATCCTATTAAGCATCAAGGCTATAAATCTGTAAGGAGCCCTCAAGCTCGCTATATCATACTCACTGTTCTATCTATGTCGGTACAACTTCCCCGTCAAGAGCATTCTCTTAAGGGTTTCCACTAGGTCCATTCTGATGTTATCCGGCCAAGCATCAGATAGAAAGATTTGAGGTTCTGGCAAGTGATAGGCCAACACCACATATCCTGGGCTGAATGCAGCATAGCCCTGGCCTTCAACATTTCCTATGATCATTGAGCTTGTGTTTGCATGGGGCAAAATCCATCCAATTACCTCAGAGCATGGGAACAGCTCTGGTCTGGTAGCAACCTTCATGATGGCAGATTTCTCTATGTTGGCGTAAATGGGTTCTTCTTCGCGACCCATGTCGGGAACCTCCCTGTGGGAAATCAATCTATATATGTCATCCCATTTGTATTCAGGCTCAACACCAGAAACACACTGGGTATCTTCATATATGTATTCAGTCTTTGTTTCAGCTTCTACTTGTGGTACTTCTTCCACCACTGGGGCCTTCTTCTTTTGTCTTTTGGACATTGTAAGTTCCTCCTGCCATGTATAACATTGTGACATTAAGCAATTCGAGATGCATATATTTACATGACAGAGTGCAACACTTTATTCTATCTATGTATATCATGGCAGCAACTAGTTGATGGAACTAGGATACAAGTTTGCATAACCGGACTGAGATGACTAATAGGCTTATTATGCATATGTCTATAAGATGTAACATTACGGCACGACATTAAACCATTTCACAACCATCTTTTAATAAAATTACATCCATATGCAAAGTGCCATTTTCATATGTTTAATGTGGTAGCAAGCTGAGAAACAAATGCATACATGCATAACCCAAACATGCCCTGACTATCAGAACTACTGGACTAGTGCGCAATATTCCATGACCCTATCTATACCTAGCATGAAGCAAACTCAGTCCTGTGTAATAAAGCTGCATAATACTAACTTTATCAACCATACTTGAGCCATTACTAAATCTACACTACTATGCAATATGCTATTTCTCCCATGAAAACAATTCATAAAGCAACTCCATGTTCATCAAATGCACAGTGCGGCATTCAGCTATTGTTCTATTGCATAGCAAACATAGAGAAGGGTTGAGTGCATAGAGCTCGTGTTAGTCGCCGGTGTTTCCGACATCAAACAAAGCCTTAGTAGGGATAACATCGACAATGACTTATGCTGCTTGCGGAAGATAATTACATTAACTCAACTATATGCTGCGGGTATTACTGTCATTTTACTGAGAATGGTGCTTCAACTAGGGCAACAATCCATGAGATCCCCGTTGAATGAAATAAAACAACGCCTATCCCTTTAAACCAGCTAGGGTTTCAGGTGACTGAGCAGAAAAGGGCCGTGCGAGTTTGCAAGGGAAACTATATGCGACGATAATGATGCATACGCCCACATGCTCATGGCTACCAATTATAAACCGCAGCGGACCCCTTCTGACCGGCTAGGTGCCAAAATACGATATACAAAAAAGAGCGGCAAAACAAAAATTCGAGGATGCGGGTAAAGTGGAGGTTACAACTGCAAAGAGAAACCACAGGTATTGCAGAAAACACCTATACAATCCCCCCTTTCTGACACAATCATCATTATCCGAGGAAGCTTGGTGCAAACGGTGTAACGGCCGTCTACACCAAACCCCCATCTCTATATGCGGGGTTTACAAGCAAGGCCACGACCTAAATAATTTCTCTGTGAGTTAAAAAAACCCCCTGCTAACAGTCAAAAATAACCCTCCCCTTACTTATATAGGCTTGGAACTAGCAAACCGCTAGGTGAAAACTACCGCAACCACAAATGTCCATGTAAACTTTACCGAATGCTTCAAAGGAACAGGAGATGATGCAAAGAACCTACCAAACACGGGCGTGTAGCCAACGTGGAGAAAACCTCCAAGCACGGTGAAGACACTTGGACCGAAAGTATTGGAACGGCGAAACGGGCGAGCGCGATAGATAACGGCAGAGCACACTAATCGACAATGATGAAATGATAAACAAACCTCATGACCCATTCATATATATAAAAAAATACGCACGTGCGACATAACATATCGGACGGGGGGTCGTTCTAAGTCGGACGGTGAGAATGAGGAACCTTCCGCAACGGCGGAAGGCCATAACGTCGATCCATCCGCAATGGTGGGTGAGACGGGACAACTCCACAATCGAACGTCGGAGGAAACTTGAATCGGAAGTCAAGAGCTTGATTCTTTCCACAACGACGAAAGATAAAATCCTAAAAGTCTTCGCTCTGGTTACACGCGTCGGACGTCGAAAGGATCTCAAGTCGGAGGGCGAAAGTCCAAATCCCTCCACAATGAGGACAATTAATGCGGTAAAAGGTTTCGACTCAAAACTTGAAACCAGTCGAAAACACATCGACTTAAAACTTGAAACCAGTCGAAAACACATAAGTCGGAAGAAAAACCGGAAGTCATAATCAAAATCCCATCCGCAACGGTGGGATAAAAGATCAAAGGGGCGTCCGATGCCCAACAAAAAACGCCCGCCGTGAAAAACAAATGGGTCGGCAATCGGAAGGTTTCGTCTTCTCGAAAACCCAAACTTATCCACAACTGCGGAGGGCCATAGATTAGATTCACCCGCAACGGTGGAAAATTAAAACCAAATAACCTCGTATTCCAACAAGCTTCAAATACGTTCAATGGCAACAATCCAGCAGGTTTCCAAAGGCTTTCCAAATGCATTAATTAAATCAAATAGTGGAGCAACCCAGGTATCAAAAACAAATGCTCCGAGAGATCAATGAAACAAAATAGGGAGGAAAATCAAGCTAATCCAAAACAAAAGGGGGATCCTAAATTTTTTTAGAATTTTGGGAAATTGTCGCAGCTGCAACAAGATCCATACATAATTCCTCAAAGAATCACACATGAGTTTCCATGGGTATCCATGGCGATATGTATCTAGGTCTTGTGGTCTTAGGGCCTTGGGCATGCTAATGGAGGAGACCTACAACTCAAGTGATAAAGAAATATTCTGACCATGTAGGGATAAGAAGGTTCCCTCCACCAACAAAAGGTGCGATTTTGGGGGTAGCATTGACCTATGATTGATTATTTTTGTGCCATTATATGGTTTTAATAAATATGTATGTGTCCCAGGGCATTTGAAATACTTTCAATGGAAGAATATCATGCCTTTGGCCCTAAAGAAAACATTAAGGCATCCATAGGCATGAATAATTCCTTAAAGCACCATTGGTATCTATGTACAAATATTCATTCCATTAGGGGATTTTAAACACTAATAACACGATGTAAGTCCCATGACATCGTTAAGAAAATAAAAAAATAATTCCCTAAAGGAAGCTTCTAGTCATATACATCCAAGAACAATACCCAACTGCCACACATGATATCTTGATGGATTCACTTGCATTTGGGTGGTGATATTGATTCATAAGAACTTTTTTAGCCCTAGGTATTGATCTCGAGTATCTTGACAGGGTTGGGGTAGGAAAATTGGGCCTTAACCCTAAACGAATATCCTAGGCATATAATGCAAAGATGGACACCTCAAACTAGTGTACATAGCCTCTGTATGGGTATATGTATGGCATGATCTCCAAAGAGTGTCTCTAGCCTACAAGTTATGGGGATATATTTTTCATTATGACGGTTCAACACTAGGCATAGGATTTAGGTCTTTAGACATTCTTAAAAGAGGAAATATGGGTCTTATTCCACAAATAAATATTTTATGTATCGAAGGATAAAAAAACACCCTAAAGAATGGTTCATGACCTCCTATGATATATTTCTTTTTAAGTGGGGAAATGTGTGTCATTAGGACTTTTCAAGAACTACATATGGTTGTAAGAACCTTAGACATGGATAGTAGAAAAGAATCAAGACATGGGTTGTAAGGGACTTTCGTAAGAATACAAGACCACAATCAGAAACTTAAGGAATCACATTTAACCTCTCAAGCAGGGATAATTCTAGGGGCGAAATTTAGCCCTTGGGCTATTTTTCCATGTTTTTCTCCAAAAAAAGATTCATCATTTTTCATTTTTTGAAGCCTTGTTTCACCCGATTTTGATGGGGTAAAATTTTTCCACTCTCAAAATTGCCAAATTATTATATAAACGATATAAAATTCTTGGAAATTAAAATATTATTTGAGAAATATTGCCAAACATTTTATAGTTGGCATTTTAAGAATTGGTAAGATTCGCCAACATTTATACACTTTTAAATAAGTAGGGTTCCTTAAAATCATCCCTGCTCTCAAGGATATGCTTTGTCTTTATGGATCTCCATGCCATTAGTAGGTTGTGAGCGCTTGGTAGGGTCCTTGGGGAATTTAAAGGGAGTAATCATAGGGCTCATGGCATCAACAAATATTTTATGTATATAGGGAAAAAATGATTTCTCAAGGCAGAACACGATCCCATAAACTTATCCGATGACATCAAGTAAGTATTTAACTGAGGCCTTCGTTCTAGAAGAAATCAAATACTTAGGTCCTAAGGTAAGTTTGAGGACTAAAGGGTTATGAATGAGGAATTATACCACTTCACACACATATATGTGAAAAATTTAGCTTATAGGTGGGGAAATAGAAATTTTTTGTAGGTTCGGAGAATCAAACTTGTATCTCATGATATAAAAATTGTCGATGATGAAACTTGGGCCTTAGCTCCTAAGGGAAGGTTTTAGGGCTTGACGGTCATAATCAAGGCCTCAACCCACAATACTCAGCCTCTACTAGGGATAAATTTTCTCTATATGGTGACATGATACCCTTTAGGAGGTTTCAATTCCCACATATAGGTCTTGGATCAAGATAAGGTAAATGTAGGAAACCTAGGACATAGGCCTTAAACATACACACTTAGGGATAAAGGGCTAAGAAAGAGGTTGCAAACCACCACATAGTACCTATATAGGGGATGTTTGGCTTCCAAGTTTGTATATAAAATCCATTAGGAAGTTTTATATCCATGTATGTATCTCAAGGACATATACATAGTTTGAGAAGGATCCAACATCTTAATTTATAAATAAATCTTATAGGGATCAAGAGCCATTTTAATTGCCTCAATTTACCACACATGACCTCTTTGGAGGATTTAGAGCATCTAATTGGAAATATGAGAGACATTAAGAAGTTTTGAGAACTAAGTATGCCTCTCAGTGGAAATAAGGGAGCCGCTAATTTATTTTTAGATCTAAGTCTAACTCTCAATGGCTTGGAAATAGATAAGATAGAAAAAACCATAGGGCTCGAAGGCCTTGGATGACATCTCATACCTACACAAAAGAACCTTATAGGATATATTTATCCTCTAAGTGTGGATATGGATGATATTAAGAGGCCATGGTTGAGGCGTCAAAAAATCACAAAAAACATTTTCTCTCTTTCTAGGTATAAGGGTCCCATCACGAGGTATTTAACATCGTGGATGGGTATTCTAGCCTATATGGATTAGGCACTAAAGGAGATCTCTAGGGTATGATGGCCATGAAAAATGCCTCAATCACCTTAAAATATTTTGTTGGAGGATATTTGGTCTCCAGGTCAGGTTATGGGATTTTTTAGGAGGATTTTGGTACTAATTTAGATGGGTCATGAGTCCTAGATATTTTGTAAGAAGGAAACATTATACTTTTCCCATAAATAAATTTTTTATTACTTGGAGGACATGAATAATGTTTTTGAGTACCACATAACATTGGAATAAAGGCTATTAGACTTTTTAATGGGAATATGACAACATTATGAGGTTTTGAGAATGAGGTATTGGTCATAAGTCCTTGGACACACTTGGAAAATGAGACTCAAGAATTAGGCCTTACAAATGTAATTGATGGCTCCACAGCCATGAAAGAGGCATCTAATAACAACCGTTGAGCCTCTATAGAAGAATGTATATGAGTGTCGTTGGGAGGATTTGAGCACTATTTATAGGTTAGGTGTGTTGCATGGGTTTGGAAATGCATCTCATCAAAACATTAGAGATAAGTTTTCATGAGATACTGTGGCATTAGGAAGAGTGTACATAATCATTCAACACCATATCCCATTAGAGCTCTACAGTTGCGACACTTGGGTTACCAAAAAAAATTCCTCTAGATCATAAGCCCACATGCGACAAGGTTTCTTGGAAATCCCACAAGCGGCAAGGATTCATTACCTTGTATCCTATGGTAGGTTCCTATGGCACTGTCGAATAATAGAACTTCTCAATTCTTTATCCTAAAATCAAAGCTTCTAGCTAGATCCGTGCTTTGGATGGGAGCTCATGATCCAATTGGAAAGATGATTATTCATTAATTAACATACCACTGATTTGATCTATCTCTTCTTGATCCATGAGAGTGGCATTACACCCTTGGAGTCCCCTAGCTTCAATATCCCTAACTATTACACTCCTTGTTTTGACTGTTGTGACTCTAGGTACTTGAAATTTTTTCTCAAAGATAACTTTTTTTGGGGTGTTCTTCAATGGGAGTTCTAACATCCTAAACTTGCAAAATAATTTTTTTAAACCTGTCTTCTAAATATGATCTATAGGGTTCAAAATCTTGTACATTTGCATTAGGATATGTATTTAGCATATAAGATCCATTTTTTTATATTACATAATTAATGTTTTAAAAGTACATAAATGTTTAGGAAAAAATCTCATATTTGATTATGGTGAAACGTTTATTAATTGAAATATAATAAAAATATTTTTATGTCTCATTTTCATTTTGGAAGAAGTAAGGAAAATAATTTCTATAAACTTATAAATGATTTCATTTCAAATCTACTAAGACCATATAACATGATAAGAATGTTATATATATATTAGCATTATATTGATTATAATATTTTTCTTTTCTCTATTGGTAAAAAGCTTAAAGATTGACGAAAAATTTTCTTATAAAATTGAAATGTTTATTATAAAGTTATTTTTTAGAAATATAAATGAGATATTGGATGATGCGTTAAGAATTTTTAATTTTAAGAATATGATGAAAATATTGTCCAATTTTTCTATTTAGTTTAGTGTTGTTCAATTTTTTTATGATTATAGTAAATATCTTATTTCATTTTTATAAAAGGTCTAATTTATTTTTATTTTATTTTATTCTATTTCATAATATATATTAATTGTTATTAATATATTATGACTTTTAAATCTAATCCTCGAGTAAATTAAAAAACAATCCTATCTTAGTTTTTAATTTCATTTTGACTAATAAAAAACCCCATTCCTCTTAAAGTTGAACTTCATGATGCATATCCCCTTTTTATTTTTAGGTACACCGAAATAGACTAATATAAATCACTCGTTCGTCCAAAAAGGACCTTGGTATTGTATTTAGTTTGATGTACATAAAGTTATGGTTTATTTAGTTTGATGTACATAAAGTTATATATTTACATCCATACTAAGTGTTTAAACAGATGCTTAAATATACCGTTGATAATAACTTAACTTTATTTATATTAAAGACTGAAATTTCAGGGAATTGAGATTATATCAAAGTTGGAAACATTCATGATACTTGTGTTGTCTTATTACTACACTAGATGAATTATTTTATCACGATCCAAGGGTTGAAAAAATATTTATTTGGAATTCGAAGAAAACATTTCTTTTACATCTATCATAATCAATTAGGTCGGTGGTGAATGCATATTTTGCATTTATTGTCTGAGCTCATATTTATTATCCCGCCTCGAGCCTAGGTCATTGGAATTTTGGGTAAAACCCTTCTCCCAATTTTTTTTGTTTGGAGTTACCTTTTGTGACGAGGGCCAAGCCTAGCAGGGTTTCAGAGCATTTCTGATCTTTCACTCGAGCAGGTCTGGGTTTCATGTTTTCTTGGGCAGGTCTATGTTTCTATTTTTTTTGCTGCAGATCTAGTTTTTTATTTGTTTTGATCCGTTAGCTTAGTTATCTTCGTTAGAAGTGTTTGTTTAGTTTTATAAGATTTTTAACCTATATTTTTTATTTTTACCAGTTTTTAGATGGCATAGAAAAAAATAAACAGAGATCTCAATCATTTTGGTTAAAGTAGGTTCTTTCTTTTAACTTCCTTTGTTATATTACAAGTCTATTTACTATTCATTTTTATATGTGTTCCCTTTATTTTAGGGTTAGGGTTAGGATCAAATACTAAAAATCCCATGTATTGTTGACAGGTTGGAGTTAGTGTAGCATTTTGTACTCATGGGCACCAAAGATTTTCATTTAATAATATCAGTAAATATTGGGTGAGCTTCTTTTTCAGTCTTCTTGCCTTGAATTTTTCCTTCATATTGCTTATACCGGATTTATAACAGAGCTGATTATTTTCTTTTCCAGTACTCCGAGAGACACAGGAATTTTGCACAGAGTAGGATCAAGAAGAATTCAGCAACTGTAAGCAGCCCGAATGGGTACTAATTTTTGTTTTTGTAAATTTCCAATTTATATAGGTTTGGATCTTAGACTTACATGTGATAGTTTCGGGTTATGGTGGGTGACAGAAGTTTGATAAATTCACAATCCCAATGGCTTCACTCTCAAATTTACCAGTTTCATAAACAGTGACTACCAAAATAAAAGAGAGAGTAAGCTAGCAAGGCGAATGGGGAGACAACTCTTGTCCCTTTCGTTCTGTTTTGACTCCACGTGATAGCAATAAGTGATATGCAGACAGAGAGGGTTTACGCTCTTGGCATCATTCTCCACTCCATACTTCCTCTAAGCAGCGATAGCCCCCATTCATCTAGGCGTGATTTGGCCAACATTACCAGAAGACATAACTCCAGGGGATATCTGAGGTCTTTCTTTAAGTAGACGACTCTTAATTTACAACATAAAGTCAAGTATGACCCATGTCGGAACCATATAGTCTTCTATTGTGTTGTGTGGGGCTCTATTCTTTTTATAGTTACCGAAATGATACAAGTACATATGTTTTTTCTTATTTCTGTTTATTGTGGAATTTAGATATTGTTTTTCAGTGGTGGGAGAGAGCGGAATGTATAATCTACAGCTATGTATTTGTAACATATCTAAGAATTATGCTCATCTTTGTTGTTATTTTGTTTATACACATAATTATTGGCATCTTTTCTAACCAAAAAATATATATTATTCTGTCTATACATTGTCTATACATATAATTATTGGCATCTTTTTTAACCTTTCATATTTTTGAAATTTCTTAAAGAACAAATCTTTTGATCACTTATAACTTGTATAATTTGATCATTTACCGTTTATAGAGTTTAATATTTTTATTACTCAAGTTTTTTCCTTTATTTTTTATTTGTGGCTTATATATATGAGAAAAAAAAATCAGATTGTTTTCTATCCAGCAAGCACAGAGGTTGAACCTTTTTGTCTACATTGATCGACCTTAAGCAATGGATTTATTTCTATGCAAGGAAACAAATTAAAGTAATAAATAGAGAAAAAACTGTGTAGTATATAGCAAGTTCTATTCATCACAAAATTTAGTGGTGGCTTCAAGATAAATGGCCAAAGTTATGATAAAGGGAAGAATTGAGGAGAACAGTGCTATCTAAAGATGCCTACAACATTTAGAATCAATGTATATCTAAATAAACCTTATAAATGTGTTTGCATGTGTGTTTTTTCTCAAGCATGGACAACTAACTTTTCAACATGCCAAAACAGAGGTTCTTGCAACCTGTAAACACAGCTTGCTTGGAATATAAATATGGAAAAAGTACTTGAATTTTTAGTTTTTGGAATATAAATATGAGATTTTTTTTTAATAAAAAAACAAACTAGAAAGTGCAATTCTATTTTAATATAAAACTTTAATTATATAATAAACAAAGTTTTTTTTCAAGTATTTTATTTTTGTATTTAATTTAGCACAATGCTTTGGCTCTTTAAAAACCAAATAAACTCTAAAAAATGATTAATACAAATCTTTTTAACTTTATATATATAATTTATGTTTTTTTTTCAATATTTATTCTTTATGGTGCTTTAAACCATATACCATATACAAGTACATATTTGTGTATATTAAATAATAATAATAATAATTTTGGTCTATTATATATATACGATTTATGTATTTTTTTTAATATTTATTATTTTATGGTGCTTTGCACCCTATACAAGTAAACATTTGTGTATATTAAATAATAATAATAATTTTGGTGTTTTGCATCAGAAAGTTCTAATCCATGTTGAATTGGTTTTGGTGTTTTGCATCAGAAAGTTCTAATCCATGTTGAATTGGTTTTGGTGTTTAGCATCACAAAATCTTAATCCACCTACGAATTGTTTTGGTGGTTTGCACGATACACCATGGAATGCCACATATTCATTCAACATCATAATTAACCTTTTTACAAGCACCACTTTTGCACCATAAATCTTAGCACCACTTTCGTATCCCCACATTATCACCACTTTTGCACCACTTTCGTATCCCCACATTATCACCACTTTTGCACCACTATTTGAAAATTGGGGATTTCTCAAATCCTTTACAAATAGTGGTGCTAATGTGGGGCTAAAATGTCTTTTTTCTTGTAGTGAGGATTCAACTGAAAAAGATGGTGTCTGAAACATTTGCCATCATAAAGGGTTCATGTACATGGACACTGTATCCTTGTTCTATGAAATGGCAATGACCTTTTCTGTTTTGCAATTTGTAAAGTTGTTTTTGAATCCATTGCTTTGACAAATTGTTGGAGATCAATTAGAAATAAATGTGCATAGTTGATTGGAGGAAAAGAAAAACAAAATGATCAAAGTAAACACATGTAAAGAAATTCCATATGTTTTTTTGATACTTACATAGATGCACATTCAATATGTTTTTTATACCTACATAGGTGCAAAGAAGCAATCAATTTTTCAGGTGAGTAGAAAAGTGGCTCTTGGTGGCATTAACATAGACATAGGAGTAATGCTTTGTATCTTGTTATTCACTTGAATTTAGAATGAGTGGATATGTATGGTTGATAAAACACTTGTTTTTTCTTTGAAAAATAGTGTTTTATTATGGAATTATTTATTATCTACAGATTGGTTTATCAATTTTTGTATATTGGTTTTATTATTTAGAGGTTTAAAAAATTACTAATAAATCTATACTTTATTATTTGCTAATAAAAACTTAAATTAGTTATTAAAATTTTCAATAAATAAAATATTTTTTATACAGTTTTTATTTTTCTTGAAAACAACACTACTCCCTTAATTTTCAAAACTATATAAAATTAACATTAGTTCATAAATATATAAATATACCAACTACTTACTAATTGATTGCAATGATTCCCACCACCAATAGTAATGCTTCGTATCTTGTTGTTGACTTTGAATTTAGAATGACCGGGATATGTATTGTTGATAAAGCACTTTGGTTTGATTATTTCAATTAAATGGAGTATGATGTATTGATGGCTTAATAAAACTACCGTGTTGGGCCTCTAAAGTTCATTAAAAGTGTACAATGGATTGCTCTATAGTTAGTTATTGATATTGAGATTTCAAAAAGCTTAAACTTATTAGTTCATAAACATATAATAAATATACCAACTACTTACTAATTGATTGCAATGATTCCCACCACCAATAGTAATGCTTTGTATCTTGTTATTGACTTGAATTTAGAATGACCGGGATATGTATCGTTGATAAAGCACTTGGGTTTGATTATTTCAATTAAATGGAGTATGCAGTATTGATGGCTCAATAAAACTAGCGTGTTGGGGCTCTAGAGTTCATTAAAAGGGTACAATGGATTGCTCTATATTTAGTTATTGATATTGAGATTTCAAAAAGCTTAAACTTATTATTGATGTTAACATTTTATGATATTGAATTTATTTGAAGAAGCTTGTTAGCAAATTGCGAGATGCACTTAAAAAAAATTATTTAATATATTAAATTAACAAAATATATAAAATCTAGTGTAAAATTTTAAAGTCTAAATATTTTTAAAACATAAAATTTAAATACATTTTTTATGTTAATAAAAAATTAATTAAATTACATAATTTAAAGAATTAAAATTTATTATTTACAATTTTCAAATATTATATAACATCATTATCCATTACCACTCTTCCATTTTAATGTTTAAGGTCAAACATTTTATATCAAATTATAATTCAGTCATTAATGGTTAGACCAAGTAGACTCTTTTCTAGGTTATATTGAAATAAAGTTTAATACCAAAGTTATTATTAAATTGATAGGTGTTTATATCTTAAAATTTGGGGTGGAGTAGCACTCATGATTTTCCTAAATTGCATAAGGATGGCATAGATTGATTTTATATCAGTTATTCCTATTTTGAAATAACAAATATAAAAAACAATTGGGTACACGGATAGCTCTTTAATCTCACATTATGGGCTTCCTTCGGGGGATCAACAAGATTAACCCTAGACCAATATTCATTTCATTATAATTGTATATTGTTATGTTTTAAGATTTAAATAAGCTTTACTTAAGTTGTGATTAAAAAAAGGGGTAACAATAATGGTTTATTTATTTATTTATTAAATAGCATTTGTTTTATGTTTATATTAAATAATTTAATATTTATTGGTACTTACTTTAATGTTTAGTCTTTGTTTAATAACCAATCATCCCTATAACTTAAATGGCTAATTGTGCTTATCACTCTTCACAGACAACTTTACTTATAGCTGTACTAATAACTATGATTACAAATTTGAAATAAAACTTATAAAAAAAAAATTGTAATTAAATGATTTGTTTGTCACAGTGAGCTTATGTCCTATCAATGTTCACTTATTAAATAATTGAGATAATAAATAAATAAAACGTTCACACTGTGGAGTACCTTCAAACAAATAATATAATATGTGGTAACTATTTATGCAACTCGCGTACATCTTGACATGCTGTTCACTGTTCAGTTAGTATCGATAAAAACACCCTAAAGGTATATTGTGTTTACACTGTAAGGACTTGTATGCTCAGTTCACTCAATTCTGGCGAAGGAAATTAGATCCACATGGTTACTGAGAGGAGACTGACGAGTGACCTATATCTGTATCTCTTCTTTAAACACTTTTCTTTTCCTCCAACGCTTCGTTTACCTAATTCGGAAGAAAGTTGTAGTGGATTTCCATTTTCGTTACTTCTTGCTGATCCTGACGGTTCATCTACACTATCTGTGTTTTGAGTTGATTTTCTCTCTTTACTTTTTGGTTTCTCTGAGCGTTGTTGTACATCCGTGAAAGCCTTCTCCCTTGAAATGGATTTTTCAATACTCTGTCTGCTGTTTTGGTCGCTGTTGTCTCGTTCATGTAGACACCAGTCGCAGATCGACTCGTTCCGTTTTCCTCGTGCATATAGTTTGCTGCAGTATCTGCATCATGACGCACAGACACTGATTATGCACATAAAAAAACTAATCTATCGTCTAAATAGAGTATTATAAAAAAAATAAGCTTACATACATTCTAAGGATTGTTGGTACATATAGAAGTATGACTACATATGCTAGATATAGGACTTAAGGAGGTTGAAATATAATGAATTATGTAATCAAACCTATGCTGAAGGCGTTGTAAACAACTTTGGCACTGAAAAAGTTCTCTCTCCATGCCCAAATCTCCACACATACAACACTCTTTGCTGCCAATGTCGCCACATAAATCCTTTCCGATATTCGAAGACATGTTCGTAACTTTGAACTCCAAAGGGAAGTTGCAATCCAATAATAGAAAATTTTATAGAAGCTTGTCTCTATAGATCTAGTAACATGGCTTCTTTTATAGCTGGGTTGGTTACCGTATTATTCACGGTTTCACAAGACAGAATAAATGTAATTAATTATGATTTCAAACCCAATTTGTCTTTGCCGATAGTGCTTTTGTGGATTCGAATCCTTTGAAGTGACCCAAGCTTTACTTAATGGAACATAAGTATCATTATATGCGAAGCTATCTATCCACAATTTGCGACAGGTACCGACGAGACCTAGCAAGCAGCAGCAGACGTATACAGGTAATAATAAAATAAAATAAAATCATTCTTCTATATATGAATTGGAGTCCTCATTGGACTCGTGTTGTTCAACAGTGGAAACTTCAAGTGAACTTACTGAACCTAATATTTGACAATCTCACAGTGTGTTTTTTATATTTATCGCTTCCCTGTTTGTTGCTTTAGGTGTCGAGTGAATCTAAAGTCTTACTTCCTAGTTGCATCAAAGAGGTGTATTCTACAGTTTTGTAGAGAAAAGATGTGTAATTTTGTTAGTGTTTATTTTATCTTAGGGTTTACAATTATTCTTTATAAAAAATAATCAAATGTTATTAAAAATAACATGGCTTAAATTAAATTTAAATTATTTACAATTGTATATATATAAAATAATATAAATTAGATAAATTAAAATCATAAATATTGGATTACACATTTCTTCAACATTTCTAGGGTATACATTTTTAGAGATTTGGTCCTCTCAAACCTTAGTATAAAATCCCCTTTTAAAAGGATTTATACTGGTAAGTAACTTGTAATTTTAAGAATCTAAACTGGATTATAATACTATGTTAAGGTTTGTCCTTACACTAGTAAGTAACTTTGGGAATCAAAAATAAGTTATCATACTCAGTTAAGGATTGTGATTACACTAAAATCTATATAGTGGATTATGATACTATGTTAAGGTTTGTCCTTTAACTAGTAAATAACTTGTAATTTTGGGAATCAAAACTTGGTTATGATACATGTAATAATATGTTAAATTTTAAACTAAGCACAATACTATTTATTAGGCCAATTACTATTGTTAGGCCAATGAATCTAGCTCAGAAAGGAGAGGGTTCGGGCTTTGGCGCCCTTCGTGTGTGGTGGGTCGCTTCGCTAACGCTCCTCGCTTTTCCAATAAAGAAATAGTGAATCGTTAGTACCATGTTCCAAGGCTCACAATTAGATCATAATATCAATTACCTCAAATGAAAATGTTTGTCCAACCGTTTGCAGTACCAGTAACACCATTTAATGTTTATTCTATGTTTGGATGTCGTAGTGGCACTCCATAAGAGGAAATTGTTCTATTTGGGGGCAGTGGAGATAAAGTTTGAAGCCATTTTTAGGTTGAACCCACACTTAATTTGATTCTAATCACATAAAGAGATTTACAAGTCACTCAAAATCGATCTTCCCATATGCTGTGGTCCTATATGTAAATGTATACAAAGATTTTTCACATCATCTACAGCAGTATTGCAGACAGAAGTTTATAAATATTCCCATTCAAGAAAAATCCTCAACAAAATTATAACTTCCACAATATTTTATAAGATTTGGCCCTGCATAGCATTCCAAAATAGAGAAAAAGGAATATGATCAACAGGTTCTGTCAAAAATGTTTGGTTCATGAGAAGCAGCAACTGTTATAAAAACCAAAGCACGTTCTAATGTTCCATGAAAATTTTTAGATGGGTTTCTGTCAGATCATTCGAAAACCTCAAAGTGGCGAAAGCATTTTCTAATTGCACGCGGAGAACCTTGGTGCACTCTACAAATGGACTGGAAACGATGTTCGAAAGAGATATTTCAGGTATACACGAAAATAAAGAAGATTGTTCGTATCCATCCGTAGATTCTTATTCCTGGGCGATGACGGACGTATCTTAGTACTAAGAGTGACTAAAACCTGCCATGTCTTCCAATATCATAGATAGTTGGCAATTGCTATCGTCACGCTAGTTGTAATCTCAACATTGCATTGTTCTCAAACAAAAAACAATGAATGCTGGTCAATCAATAAAAATATCATTTAATATTCCCTCCTTCTATATCATATCTATCAAACGGACGTCATCACAAGATCCTGTGAATGTCGAGGTGTAAAACTGTAGAAGTGAAGCACGCGTTTCTAAACAAAACTGTTAATAGCGGTTTATGGTCGCGTATTGCCCCATCTGCGTAGTAATCAAAACTACGTTTTAATGCAAATGGTGATGGGCGCTCTGCATTATTACATAACTAAACTATCATTTGCACCAAGTCGTGCAAAGTAAGGCAGAGGAATGATCTAAATTATAATATATAACAAGTTTTATGAATTTAACAGTTTACAAAATCTTTGTAAATCCCAAGAAGTTTTACAAAATCATAAGAGATATTTTGGTAGTCTTATCAATGAACAGCACATCACATAGTTTCACAGAAACTAATTTTGTAATAAACAAGATTTTAATGTGTTGTTATAATTGATGGTGTAACAACTATAAAAAGTAAAAACATTTTTGATACTAATCAAAATAAGAAATGAACAATAATAATCCCATGTAGGATTAGACTGAAAAAGATGGTGTCTCAAACATTTGCCATCATAAGGGGTTCATGTACATGGACACTGTATCCTCATGCTATGAAATAGAAATGACCCTTTCTGTTTTGCAATTTGTAAAGTTGTTTTTGAATCCATTGCTTTGACAAATTGCTGAAGATCAATTAGAGATAAATGTGCATAGTTGATTGGAGTAAAAGAAAAACAAAATGATCAAAGTAAACACATGTTTTTTGATACCTACATAGGTGCACATGTATTTTTATACCTACATAAGTGCACAGAAGCAATCAATTTTTCAGGTGAGTAGAAAAGTGGCTCTTGGTGGCAAGAGGATAAAAATATAAATAACATAGGCATTAAATAGTTAACTTGGACTGTTTTTAAAAGAATGTTAGATCGATTTTATGATGAGAAAGACAAAGAATTCAATGATCATGGAAGAGTTTGTAACCAAGTTCCTGAATTTACAAGGCTATGTACCTTACTTAAGGGATGAAAAAGATATGGTATACAAGTTTATGAGTTGTTTACCCCCCACATATAAGGAAAATATTGAGTTTGATATGCCTAATACCATGGATGAAGCAATTAGAAAAGCTAGGTTGTGTTACCACTTGTTCAAACAAAGATCAAAATTGAGTACAAATTGACAAAAAAAAATAAAAAAATGAAAAGATGGATCAACTTAAGAAGGGATTTAAACCTTTACCTTTTAGAAAAACAACCAAAAGTCATAGTGACAACAATTACAACATACCAGGTTCAACTAGCAGCATCTGTTTAAAGGGTATCACAATTTACAGTGGGTGATGGCTCAAAAGAAATTAAATATTAGGGATGTAATGAATCTCATTTATACAAAAAATTCCCACACAAACCTAACAAGAAGATGGCTCTCATAAGCATGTTGCACAAAGCTTCCACTCTCAATGACCTAGCCAAGAATATACCTAGAATTAATGTTGCTTTCTATTTAGGAGCTATTCTAAGTTATATTGCACCAAAAATAGTTGAAAAGTGTAAACTTATTATAGGGAAAAACAAAAAAATGTAGTTCTGGTAAAATTGGCAATAAGGGTAAAAATGAAAGTTACAGCATGATGACATGGATACCTTAGTTAATACACTCCCTTTAGGTTACTACGACATTTTGATAGGTATGGATTGTCTAGAATGTCATAAGGCCATTATCTACTCTCTGCATAAAAGTTCTGGTTGTGTGGATGAGGAAGGTAAGTATCATACCCTAAAGGGAATTTATAGACCCATATCTACCACGAGTACAACTTAAAAACTGTATTAGGAAAGGGTGTCAACTTTATCTCATCAAAATTAAAAAAAATTGAACCCCCAAAGTAAAAAACGGTATTGGAACAATTCCCTATTTTAAAGGAATTTCGCTAGGTATTTTCTAAGGAAAAACGAGAATTACAACATAAATGATTGTTATATTTCAATATAGATCTATTGCATGGTTCAAAAACGGTATCACGACCTACCCCATAACTGACAAAATTAAGGATGCAATTACACAAATTACTTGAAAAATGATATATTCGGCCTAGTGCATCTCCTAGGGGAGCACCCATTTTATTTGTTAAAAAGAAGGATGAACTTTAAGAATGTCTAGAGATTACAGACAGTTAAATAAGATGATAGTTAACAACAAGTATCATTTACCAAGAATAGTTGATATGTTTGATCACATCGGTGGAGCAAAAATATTTTAAAAATTTGATCTTAGGTGGGGATATCATCAGGTACGGGTCAAGGATGAAGATGTCCATAAAAGTGTTTTTCGAACAAGATATGGACACTATGAATTTGGGGTGATGTCACTTGGTTTGACAAATGCCCCTCCGACATTTATGAACATTTTGAATAATGTGCTAAGTAAATTATTGGATAAATTTGTGCTAGTATTTATTGATGATATTTTACTATATTCGAAGAATGAGATAGAGTATGAGAAACATTTCGAAAGGTTTTGCAAACTTTGAAGGAACATCAATTATATGCTAAATTGACCAAATGTGACTTCTATAGAAAGGAAGTACAATAATTGGGACATGTCATCTCGAAAAAAGGAATAACAGTTGATCCAGCTAAAATCAAGAAAATAATGGAATGGCATGTACCAAAAGCTATACATAATATAAGATCCTTTATGGGGTTAACATGATATTACCGTAGATTCATAGAAATTTTTTCCAGAATAGCTCATCCTATAACAACTTTTCAAAATAAAAGTGTTCGATTTATCTGGAACCAACATTGTTAAGACAACTTTGATAAATTGATATATTTATTGACAACAACCCTAGCATTAAAAATTGTCGATTCAGGTAAGGAATTTATAGTATATACTGAGGCAGGTAAAGAAGGTTTGGGAGGAGTTTTAACTCAAGAAGGCCATGTAATTTTCTATGAATCTAGAAAGCTAAAAGATCATGAAATAAATTAGGTAATAAATGATATGGATTTAGCAGCTATTATGCATGCCCTTAAGATTTGGTGACACTCTCTCGTAGGGAAAAAAAATTGTTACTCACCAACAATATTGGGTTAAAATACTTATTTGATAAAAAAACATTGACTGCCCATCAAGCGAGATCATTTGAATTCCTGAGTGATGATAATTTTGAAAATAAAGACATAAAGGGGAAGGAAAACATAGTAGCAGATGCATTAAGCCGACAACAACATGAGATGCATTCTGTACTAATTAGTGGTTATGAACCTGAATTTAAAACTTTGTTGAAGAAAGCATTAAACAAATATGATAAATATAAAAAATGGATAGAAAATGTAATAATGGAACTGTTGGAACTGAGGAAATGCTATATCAGATTGATACTGAAGGATTTCTATGTTTTGAAAATCGAATTTATGTACCCAATCAAGATAATATAAAACAGATCATCTTCAGAGAATTACATGATAACTCGTATGTGAGACATCCTGGATATCAGAAGTCTATAAAAACCTTAAAGAAATATTTTTATTAGCCAAATAAGAAGAGAGAACACGGTAAATATTTGGCCCGATATTTTAGTTGTCAACGGGTTAAAGCTATTCATTAATATCCAGTCGGATTAAATTGTAGTTTATACCCATTCTTGAATGGAAATGGGAAACTATAACTATGGATTTTACTACTGGGTTATTGAGAAAAAAGAAACATAATGACTCCATTATGGTTGTAGTACATAAATTAAGTAAAGAAACATATTTTATACATGTAAACTCAACTTATAAAGCTGTAAATAGTGCTAATATATTTATGAAACATAATTTCATACTGCATGGGATTCCAAAAATAGTTATCATGGATCATGATGCCAAATTTACCTCAAGATTTTGGACATCATTATTTAAGGGTATGGATACAAAGTTGAATTTCAGTACAACCTATCACTTGCTGTTACGGAGAGAAATTCCTATGGCTTGGGGTACCAAAATAGATAGCTTGACTCCAGAAATCAATCCTTTCCAATATGCAATAGAAATTAAATGTCTAACACTAAAGGATCAGACCTCGTACCTTATTCCGGACAGTTGAAGTAGATCCCCGTTGAGCTTTCCAATATTCAGCTTGAATTGATAGATTACTTCCTCAACAACAAGTAAACAATACAAGCATTCTATATATTATGGTGTTAGATCTATTCTAGCATATATAATCAATAATATATAAGCATTTGACATAATCCCATGGATAAAATATTCATTCAAACACACATTATTGGATAGGAAAAGATATTTCTATTAATATAAATCAGAGATTACAAGATACAACCTCTGATGGCACGTCTGCGAACCAGAGAAACTGAATCCCTCAGTTGGGCCTCCACCACCTCAATCCTCCATCTCTCGATAGCAAGCTCATAAGAAAAAGGAAAGCTTGGGAAGAACACACTAGTGCTCCAAGGGACAAAGGGATGCAGACTCAAGCATAAGTTCCGGCAACAATGGACTATAGTTTCTTTGCTCTCAATTCTCTCTTCTTACCTTCAATGTACGAAGGGGTTCCTTATATAGCTTTCAAAGGGGTAATGAAAGGTCGAATCCGAGCGATCTCAAGGCATAGGGAAGGCCAGGAGTCAAATGAGTTGGATCCATGTCAAGGAAAACTCCAAAAGGATTTGCATTATGCACACATTCCGATGTACATGGTTTTAGTTGTCAAACCCGCATATGTACGTGCATATAGGTTTAAAAGTCACATGTATCATTTTTCACATGTTTTTAGGGATGATCAAGGAAACATCAAAGGACAAAAAATGGTTCATGGGGTCTGAGGAGTCTGCAGTGGGACAAGCGAAGGCCATACAAAGTGTGATTCACCTGGAGTGGTGAAATCAGCTATAACAAATGCCCCCTAATGTGTGAGGTCAGAGGGGTCATACGATGACCGAAATACATTATAAGTCCATGCCAGAAGTGGAGTGATGAAGGATCAGAAATGGAAGACCAGCCACCCAATCAACATAGTACACTAATACAACTCTACACATAACTGCAAGTACATATAGCAGTCCCGGATACATAAGAGTACAATGGCCATGAATAGGCATGATACATGATATCACATATGTGGTCATCGCCATGTACAATATACATAGATCAGAATCTCCATGATGAAGATATACAAAGGACCATGATCTCCATAATGGATGAAGATATAACAGATCAAGATCTCCATAATGGCTAGAAATATCTGACATATATTGGAATCAAGTCACGAGAGCTGAAATCTCATGAACACTGGCACGATCAAGGAGGTAGCATATAAGAGATGCCACCAATCTAGAAAGTCTTCTACACAAACTACTACGAGTACATGTCCTACTATGCGAATAGAGGTGTCGAGGTCGAACATAGTAGTCCATCGTCTGATTACCATTCATTAATGTATACCGTTAACAGACGCAAGATCACCCATCGATAATGAAAATGGGAATCAAGGTACTAGAGTGCAAACTTACAAGTGTGAATAAATGTGTTGAGGTCGAACACTTGAGAGGATCCATCGATCAGGGGACATTGATGTATTCCCAAAAACTGTAGATGGAGAGAGAACCTGCCACTGATGACTGCAAGTCTCAAGGCACTCAAAATGACTCTAGATTCCAATCCCAGAATAAATGATCTAAAGTCAATGGGATGAAATCTGCTGGAAGGAGGGAATTAAGGCATCCCCCATCATCCAACACGAGGTACTCAGCAAAGCTATATAATGTGGAAGGACTCGATCATAATGTGCACAAACCAGGAACTGTACCAAGAATGGCCGACATGCAAGGTCAATATAACTGAGGAATGGCCGACTCAAGCTTCAAATTCCTTCGAACAAGAGCATAACGGCATATGGTGACTGAATGAAGGAAGCATAGACTCGATATACAAACTGGGACATCTCTGTGACACAGGAGGCATCAACAGAGGCTCCATAGGGACTGGAAGCTTAACGAGTCGGTGGAGATAAAATCAGATAAACAAGTACAGCTCCTAAATTCAAACTATAACCCAACCAATGGATGTGATATATAGTGCTCTGTTTGAAGGAGACACGACTTGACAGCTGCCACAGATAACATCTTTCCTTGTCTGGATTTTTGGTTTTTTTATTTTTTTTCTTTGGACTTTTTGAGTTATTTAAAAAGCTTGAAAAAAGAATAAAATAGCTTTATAGTTACATACTAGGAGGAGACGAGTGTCATAATGGAAAAAAAACTAGTTCCAAGCAGTGGAACATACCTATGCTCAATGCAAGGATACATGTGTAGGATATCGACACTCGAGGGAAAATCCCCTCCCAGTAAAAAAGGGAATCAAGCTGCGAAGGATATAAAAAATGGCTCTGCATGGCTAGACATGAGACAAGCTCGGGCTATATGGTTGAAATGCAATGTCAGGGAAGCCGGCATAAAGCTCAATAAGGCAAGCAAAGCTCATGATAATGCATTCACAACTTGACATGAGGGAGTCCTGAGGAAAATAGGCCAGCAAAAGATCAAGAGGAGTATGAGGCTCTTGTGAAATGTCATGGCGGTATTATACAATGGACTCCCACACCCTAAAGGAGAAAACGTCAGCACGGGCACCAAATGCAAATAAGGTGCTAACTAGGGTACCCATGTAAGGTGAAGCTCTACAAGTCATATCATGCCACTTCTAAAGGAGCAAGAAGGTTCCGTGACATAATAGAGTTGGTTCATACCTAAGGTCATGATGAGATGGTCATAAGGTTATGGAAAATGCAAATGGTGATGAAACCTAACCTATATGCCAGTTTAGACATGATACCTGAGATCGACACGAATGGGTCAATCCAATGGCTAAAACGGCACTGAAAAAGGTCCTCTACATCACAAATTATGTCAAAAACGGTCCAAAATGGTTAGAAAATGTCGAAACTATAGGAAAGGGGGTAAAAATTTTCAAATATTTGAAAATTTTCTATAAATAGTAAACAATTCAAAATATTATAAATCATTTGAAACTTTTACCCATTTGATCTCTGATTTTCAACAGCAAATTCCAGGAGATCCAGCAGGCGGAACCCACTACCATTTCTTCCAGGTATTTACTCATGCTCTACTCTTTCATTTTGATACATTTTTTATGAACTTCCATGGTCAAACAAGGTTTCTAGGCCAACCCAAAATGGGCGCTACGGCCCACGTGAAAATCGAGGTTTTTTCCGCGTATAGGGCTGGATATACGTGAAAAATGGCCTCAAACCTGCGTACATATGCAATTGTTTTGAAAACAGTCGCATATGAGGCCCCACATATGGTTTTTTCAATAAACTAACGGGAAAATTTGCAATTTCTTGTGTAGGATGGTCCTAGAGTGGAGAGAGCATGAGCATGGTGAAGTAGAGGAAGCAGTAAGGGCCGATTTAATGGCTCAACAAGCTCTACATGCATGTGGACTCTATAAGTTTTGGTTTCTTGGTGGTTTGAGGGCCAAACCAAGACTATTACAGATGCTGATGGATTACTGGGATCCAGACTCGGAGTCCTTCCATATAGATGGGATGTCCCTCACCATAGAGGTGGAGGACATATATTTCATTACAGGGATTTCTAGACGAGGGGAAGTGGTGAACCTTCGTTCTCGTGGTGGGCTAGGAGATGGCCTGACTATCGACGAGCACATTGTAGTGTACTATTATCCAGACACAGAGAAAGTGGGGATTCAGGTCCCTACCAACGCTATATAGGTGCTGGGTCTAAAGGCCATATTATTGACACTGGGCAGGATAGCAGGCTTGGCATCACTCCACTAGGCCTCGTGGCCTCTGATGTTCTATGTCGTGGAGTGCATGAGACCAACGATCTATGACTGGAGCACTGCACTACTGAGCAACATGAAACATCAGCTCAGTGAGTGTAAGGTAGGAAAAGTGCGAAACTTCAGGTTCAGTAGTATTTTGAGCATGTTTTTCTTCGAGCGTGTTCCAAGATTGAGCCCCAGAGTGGACGTTCCTCTTCATGAGGTTCAAGATCCAGCCCAACGGCATTGGGTAGATCCTATGCGCAGACTGGGGGGTGGTAGGGTGGCCAACCCATATCCAGCTGAGTTCTTTCCGTGGTGGCGACGACAGATAGTTGCCATCGATGACTACCCCTATGCAGGGATAGATTTCCGGGGGGACCCGGACATGCCGTTACTAACCAGGATCGGCATATGGAGATATAGGTAACGAATCTCGACCCTCTCTTTTTAAATTTCGAGTTATTTAATTTTTTTGTATTTTCTTGATTATTTGGAATTAAAAAGACATATTTTTGGGTGATAACACATAGTGACATCTACCATTTGTGTGCAGATGTGGGACCACGGTGGCCAAAAGGCTTCTCTCGTCATAGACGGAGGGGAAGAGGAGACGACATCACGGGTGTGGATGCGGAGCGGACGCTCCAGAGCATTCATACCAATTTTGTGAGATTGACTCATAGAGTTCCCATGGCGCAAGTCGAGGACTTGCCTGAGGCGATGCAGCAACAGGTGGTGGGTGTACCACATGCATGGGTACATTTATTACGATGGCTAGCTAGAGCCGTAGTGACCTTCCATGATCACAACCCTCCTCCTCTTCCACAGGATTAGACACCTGGGAGTGTATACATTTTGTACTACCTTGTATTATATGGTGGTGGCTTGAAATCCCCAGTTTTGTATCATGACACTATGTATTATCACATTTTGGATATATATATAAAAAAAATTATGGTGATTGATTGATTTATTTATATGTGTAAAAATTGTGTTTGTGATTAATTTATTGTGAATGAAACAAATGCCAATCTAACACGTAGTTAGCATATGAGTCAGCAACTTGACTATTATTTCTTGGAATGTGTATATATGTTATATTGTCAAATTACTGTTCTAACAATCTCACACGCAAGAATCTTCTCAATAACATCGGATCTCTAACATGGTACAAACCATTGAGCTGTGACACTACTAACTCCGAATCAAGACGTACCTCAAGAGACAAAATGCCTTGTAAAATGGCATCCCATAGAAGCTTGATAGCAACATTGTATTCAACAACATTGTTGGAAGATGGCCGTAGACATACGCCTCTTGACGACAGTACCTGACCCATAGGAGTATAAATCACCCAAGTAGTAGAGACTGAGTGTTGAGTGTGACGGCTTGCACCATCTGTGAATCCTTTGTAGGTGGAAGATTCCATTGACATATGCCAAAAGAAATGGAAACTAATCACAAACTCGATCACAATAAGAAAAAGACCTAACTATGCAAAGTTGTACAATAATATACAATAAGCAACCTTGGTTGAATATCATGCATAGTATTTTTTGAGATAGAGCCCATTTCTAGGCTTTGCCAAGGCCGTTCCTTCGTAATCCACTAACTCATATGCACCCTTCTCTAACACCCGCTTGACCACGTAAGTACCACGCCACATAGGATTAAATTTCCCTGCCTCCAAGGGTTCTTTCGGTTGATCCCACAAAAGGACCAAGTCTCCTTCACTAAACGCCCTTGGATGGACAAACTTATTGTACTAGACCTTTACACGATGTTTATTGACTTCTAGAGACATCAAGGCATCCCAACACTGCTCATCAAGTTGCTCAAGGTGAACCAAATGCTCCTCCAATGGGGAAGTGTCCGGTAAGAGTTCTACAGCTAGCTTCAACGAAGGAATTTTGCATTCAACTGGCAATATCAAATCCACTCCATGTACAAGTTGATATGGAGAGAAACCAGTGGCAGTCTTAACAGCAGTTCAATATGCCCACAAAGCAGGATATAACATGATGTGCCAATTGTTCTTACTTTGTGCGATGGTTCATTGGAGAATGGATTTGAGTGATTTATTCACTGCCTCTACCTGTCCATTCACTTGGGGGTAGTAAGAAGAGGAATGCTATTGCTTATACCCTAACTTAGATGCCAACTCTTCCATCATACAGTTCTGAAAGTGCGAGCCATGGTCAGTGACAAGCTCTTTCGAAATCCCGAACCGAGTAATAATTTGGTTGAACACAAAGTGAGCAGCCATCTCACCGTCAGATTTTACTATAGGCATAGCCTCATCCCATTTCATGAAATAATCAACAACCACTATAATATGATGGTGCCCCATAGCCGAAGCTGGGTTGTAATCCATAAAATCGAGCCCCCACTTAGTGAAGGGACCAGCGGTGATAATGGGATGTAATGGGGTAGGTTTTGAGTGCATATTATGTGCGAACACCTGGCAAGGGTGGCACCTCATGACCACATCAACACAATCCTTAAAGATCGATGACCAGAAATAACCTGCTCTTAAAATCTTGTGAGCTGTAGAAAGCCCAGATAAATGACCACCACACGCCCCTCCATGGCAATGATTCAGCACTACCTCAGCCTCTTCATGAGTTAAACAACACCGTAAAATGGAATCTACCCCACGACGGTACAAAGTATTGTCCACTATGAGGTAGTTCTTAGAGACGTGACGTAATCGTCATCGTTCATCTCATGAGAGGTGAGTAGGGGTCTTTAGTGTTTGTAAATATATTATGATATCCCCATACCATGGGTCTAATGTTGAGATTAAGAAGATGTGTTCATTGACAAACGTATCTTCACAAACCAACTCCTTGGCCTCGCTTGGGAAATCCGACATAAGCTCTGTAAAAATTAAAGACTTCTTTGATTTTGCCGAAACAAACTCAAGATCGAATTCTTACAGAATGACAATCCATTTATTATACTTTCCCCCAATCATCCTTCAGGTGAGGATGAATTGAAACAGATTGACATGGGCTACAACCAAGGTCTGGCGAAAGAGAATATAATGTCTCAACCGCTGAACTGCATGTATGGTAGCTAAAGAAAGCTTCTCGACATGAGAATAACAAATCTCTACGTCAATAAGGTTTTAGCTCAAATAATATATAACATGCTCTTGGAGCTCCTCATCCTCTTGAACCAAAACCATACCAACTGTCTCTAAGGACATGGCCACATATAATAGAAAATCATGGCTATAATCCAGGGGACTAATCACTAGGGCCGATGCTAGGGCTTGCTTGAGTGCATCGAAGGACTCCTGGGCTCTCTCATCCCAATAAAAGGGGGTGTCCTTCTTCAAGAGACGCATGAAGCCTCTAGTCAAATTGGCAAAGCTGACAACAAATATTCGTAAGAATTTTTCCATGCCTTGCAAACACTGAAGATGATGAATATTCTTCGGGGGAGACAACTAAAGTATTGCCTCAACCTTCAAAGGGTCGACTCTTATACCCTCCTTGGAAACAATGAATCCTAACAAACGCCCTGATTTCACACAGAAGATGCACTTATGAGGATTTAGTCTAACCGAATAGTGCTGTCATCTTTCAAATACCAATCTCAAGTGAAAGGGATGACGCATTCTCATGAGAATGAGCAGCAAGGTCATCCAAAAATACCTCAATAATTGACTTGAGATCGTGGAAGATCAAGGTCATTGCTCGCTGAAATGTAGCTCCGGCATTTTTAAGGCCGAAAGGCATTTTTCGATATGCAAACGTTCCCCAAGGACAAATAAATGCAGTCTTATGTTGGTCCTCAGGTTTAATCTGTATCTGATTATATCCAGAAAAGCCGTCCATAAAGGAGAACACCTCGCTACCCTCACACATCCAAAATTTGATCTATAAATGGTGTGGGGAAGTTTTCCTTAGGACAGGAACAATTCAAATCGTGGAAATCAGTACATATGCATATTGCTCTCTGCTTCTTATCAACCAGAACGGGGTTTGAAACCCACTCCATTAATGGAACAGGATAGATGAAACCATCTTTCAACAGCTTCTCTATCTCTGCCTTAATCGTGGGTGCTTTCCTAGGATTCACCGCACAAAAACGTTGTCAAATAGGCTTAGCATTGGGGTAAGTATTAATCTCATGCTCGACAATACGAGGGTAAATACCTGGCATCTCGTCGTAAGACCATGCAAAAATATCATGGAATTCCTTAAATAGATCGGTGTATTAAAGAATCTCAGCATGGGAACATTCCGCCCCAATATAGACATTCTCTATTGTGCCAAGATTGCGAGAGATGTTGATAGGAATCGTTGTAGATATGTTTTCCATGTTTCCATCTACCATCGGACCAATAGAGCTTAATGCAACCACAGGACTAACAACTCTCTGACTAAGAACCGCTCTAAAATCCTCACACTCCAAACGGTCAAGCTCTGGAAGAAAGTATGATCTATGATGAAGATCCTCCCATGGTGGCTCAACTCTCGACATAGCCTCAATAATCACTTCATTTGAAGGGAAAACCGTATCAAGGTAGTCGTGTGCATGAGAAGACTGTACTACCCATGCCGGCAGCACATAAGGGTCCTCCTCCTCCGTCCGCGAAGAGGAAGGACTAGGCTCTGCAACAGACTTGAGATTAGCTTGATAAGCTATCATAGCTGTAGGCAATGACACATTCATCTCGACGGGCTCACTCGAAGTACTCGTTGTAGGAAGAATCCGAGGATCTTCCATATGACTCGTGCGAAAAGACACCGATGTCGTAGATGTTGAAGCCTCATCGGAACTAGATCCTATCATGAGGATCAGTGCAGGACAACTAAAGCTTCCCATGAGGGATGGATACATGCCTACACCCACACTCCTAGTTTCCGGCTGAGAGTGCTCAATGATCGGGATCAAAGCTCCCGAAGATGCAGTAATAGACGGATTCTTGAATGTCGTTTGATCAATCATTACGATCTTCCCATTATGTGGAAAGCATACAACGTGGAACAAGGAAGAAGCAATGGCTTGCATACTATACATCCAGTTCCTACCTAGCAAGAGATTGTAGTCAAGGGGCACATCAACCACCTTGACCTCTATCGCCACGGTCTTCCCTCCCAAACGGACTTTAAGGGAAGGAAGGATGTCGTGCAGTCTAAAAGATCTCCCATCAAAAGCAATTAACATAGTCATTGATTTAGACAGCTCAGGAGAACCCAGACCCTTCCAACAGGATAAAGACATCATAGAAGCAGCAGCGCCCTCGTCAATCACAGTGTGCTTGACGGTCATATTAAGACATTCTATGTGAACCAAAAGAGACACATAGTAGGGAAAGAGAGGCTGAAATCTTGCGGTTTCAAATTTGATCATAGAGGAAGAATAATCATCATTCACACCAAGGACAGAAATCAACACCTTCCTTTGCGAAGGACAACTCTAAAGAACTTCCAATGCAGACATCGCACAAGGAGTGTGGCCCAAATCCTCGACAACTGAATAGTTTTGGGCAGCTCGGGCATTTGGATTATTCCCTGAACGCTTAAGGAATCCCTTAGGAATGCGAGGTGTAGTCTCAGGTTTATTCGTAGGTTTCTCAATGCGCAAAGGGGACCCTGGTGGATTAGGCTCTTTGCCTGGGCTAGGTTGTGACGAACCATAATCTTTCGCATGGGTCACAACTTTCACAGCACAGACCATGTTAATGCACCCACGACCACTACCCTCCAGTGGATCATGATCATCACCAGACTGGTCATGGGACTTCGAGTTCATATTTTGATTATGCAGTAAAGGGTTAGTTAGCACAGCTAGGCCATGTGCCAAGAATCTCTAAGCTTCTTCAATACGAGGGCACAAGTAAGTGAGGTGATCGTCCTTACACAACTTGCAAGGGAACTTAACCTTACGTTTAGATTGCTTGTCCCCCCCAACACTTCGATCGTTCTTGTCATTATTGTTAGCATTCTCATTCTTATTCCCACCCTTTCAATTATTTTTACCCTTTTTTCTATTCCATCCAAGCTGCTGGTTACCCTTCTGGTCCAACGATTGCTCAGAAAGTACACTCGTCGTTTGGGTGGGTTGAGACGAAGCCATAGCTTGTCCTAAATCAGATTGGTTGATTGATAATTGACTAACTTGTTTTGCAACTGAATCCGCAGGTTTCGCATTTGCACAACCCACAATACCATCAGCATGTGGTCCAGGTTTGACTTTGGGATCGAAACTGGAATGAGGAGCATTGGGAATAATCTCATACAACAAACCGGACTGAGCATAAATCAAATCCAGTTCATGTGCCCTAAAAATCGCTTGTTCCTCATTCTGCACTCCGAATGTGGAAACATCCTTCGCTATATATGGCAATAATGACTTGAGGAACCACTCGACAAGGAACTCCAACGGTATAAAAGCTTTAATTAACCTCTTCTGTCTACGCCACTCTTGAATATGATTAGAGATATGTGTGGCTTTATCTTGCCAAAATGTCAACAAGAGTTCAGTACCAGTGTCGTAATGGACTGTTAGCTGGAAGTGATTAAGAAAAGTAATTGCAAGGTTGTCGAACAAAGAGAAAGATCCCCTAGGTAACTCTATATACCACTTTGCGGCAGACCCTATAAGGGTGCGTTGAAATAGTCTCAAACAGACTGAGCCTTGATGTAAGGAATTCAAAGAGCACCATAGGTGAAACGTAGTAATGTGTTCAATCGGATCCTCTCCCAGTTTTCCCTCGAACTTAGGTATGTCTGAAGGAAGCTTGGTAGGGACAGCCGGCCAAGCCGGGTCATGAGGCACAGGATCGTTTGTCAATCTCAATAAGTCAGGAAGATTGAGCATCATGAGGAAAGGGAGCCTAGGATGATGATGTCGATGGACCGATCCCTGATTCATATAGGGATGATTACCACCATGGCCTTGGCCATAGTGTCCTCCTCCCGTATGACCCGTATAGGGTGGCATGGAAGCACCATAGCACGGTGGAACTTGACTAGTAGGAGCTACAAAGCCGTAATTAAGAGAGTAAGCAGGTTGTTGATACCTGCCTCCATAAGGTGAAGAACCCTGTCCATACTACGCTCCATAATAGGGTCCATAAGTCATCGCATGCGATGCCCCATGAGACATTCCGTAGGTAGGAAGATACGCTCCGGAAGTAGCGATACACATACCAAAAGTCAGGATATGTGCCCCGGCAGTAGTAACATGACCTCTAGAAGTATAGCCTCCCGAAGCAACGGGCAGTATGTAAACCTGAGACACAATCGGTCTAGTAACCGCAGTACGGACCTGACTCGTAGCCATGTGCCGGCTCGAAGGACCATGCGAATAAGGTGGAGGATGTACAATTGAAGAACTAGGGAACAAGGATGAAGGAATCTGAGTGATAATATACGTGCTACCGCCTATCGTCACTCCCTAGACCTAGGAGGGATATGTGATGTAACTTCCACCACTGGGACGGAAGGTGCAATGTGACTAGTGCTCCCAAACCTCTCCGGATGGTAAGGAATGAGAGTGCCCCCAGGCATAGTGTTAGGGTCGAAGTTAGATTCGACATGAAATGCCAAATCATGTGCAAGGAAACTAGGCATAGCATAACTACAGTAGCTAGTGCTGGCGGGTTCAAAATGAGTCTCGGCATCCTCCGTCATTCCATACCGGTAACACGTCAATGGGGAATCAACCTTAGAGTTAGTAGGTCTATCGTGCATGGTTCCTATCTCAGAAATCACAGGACCTAACTCAACCAAGTTGGGTGAAGGATCGTAAGTAGGAGTAAACTCCTGATTGTCTACACGAATGGGAGAAGGTGGTTCAGGAATACCTTCTAAATGGTCTCCCATGGTGTGTGAATCAATGTGTGAAATAGTCTACCTGGACTGTCTAGGTCTCTCTCCCAAAGGAGGAGGATAAGTAGAAGGCGAAAGTCCTACTAAACGACGAGAACGGCGAGGAGCCGCACTCGAATCCACAATGACTCAAAAAATAAAAAAAGACTCTCTATTTATGTAAACCCTAGGATAACTATCATGCACAGAGCAATCACTAATAAAATCTAAAGCCAAATGCAGGCAAACAAGGGCTGGATAAATGAGCTCCCGAATGAAGCAGGTATGTCTCGCCTAGGAAAGGCTTGAGACTCCCATACACAACAAGCGGAGGTACGTAACCAGTTATTGTGGCCCTCAGCTTCAACGCGTAAAGCGAATGTGCTATCCGACCCCAACCTGGCCGGGACACCCATAGAATAACCCCTGCAAAGTACCCCCTCGATATCCTAGGTAAGGCCACTAAGGTCACCTCAATATAATCAATGCTCAGGTGGACAGTCGCAGGCGGGATTGACCGTATGGGTAGGGGAGCAAAGCCCAAAACTCTCGAAAGAGCCCCCAGATACGAATACAATCCTGGAAATATCTCCGGTGCTACTCAGTTATGACTAGGGGTCATCCCAATCAATAACTCCTGACACTGCCTCGTGCTTAACTCCCTTTTGAGAGGAGGATCCTGAGAAACAATGGTTATACCAAGGATTTCATACACTCACCTGGACAGACACATACATGTTGTTGTTTAGTGATCTTGGAGAATTAACTTATAATGAACTATTCCAAGATCCTAAAACCTAACCTTGTTGGTGCACCCTAGAAAAGAAAATATTGTAATTCATTTTAATTTAGCGTTGATTTTAATTGGCTTCATTACTCAAAATAGGGATATGACCGTGCAACTAATGGTGTTATGACGCAACATGAAGTAAAATGCACACCTAACAATCAATGCAAATGCATTGTGTCCATGAAAACATGGTATGCTACTACGTGAAATGCACAATTCTCTTCAAATGATGAATGCAAATTTTCCTATATGAAGTTCTAACTAGTACTCCAAAGCAAATCTAGTGCAAGTACAATGCAAAGATGCAAAATGCAATGCATGATGATAAGCAAATGTTTTTGGATTTTTTGAAATGAAATGAGATGCAAAAAGAAAAAGAATAATTCTACGACCCCTAGACTCTGCAAGGACACACAAATAGTACTCAAGCAAAGCACTAAGGTAAAAGAACTGTAATGCACTAATCTCAAACAAAAAATCAAAAATGCCATGACAAGAACCTTCTTAAAAAAAATTTAGCCTTAAAAAAACGTTCCTGGTCAGAAACAGAGGTCTAAACAGACTCAGGAAGTGCCTAAGGAGAATTAGCAAATATCGGAATTCACCCAGCAACCAATTAACTCCCACAAAAAGGAAAAAGCAAGGGCATACGTGACTGTTCGCAGTAAACCCGCGTGTATACGTGGAAATCGTAGATAAAACCATGTGTATACGCGACTGTGAATTAAAAACTTGTGTACAGGAAGAAAGGTGCATAAACTCAAGGCAAACAAACAGGCTAAGACAAAATTCACACCAATCAAACACTACCAGGCATACATGCCCCTAGACCCGACACAGAAACAAGAGAGAAAGAGCAATTCAAATGCATTGAATGCCGATAAAACAACCCCGAAAGGACAACTACTAGGAACTCCCCAGTGGAGTCACCAATTCTGTTACGGAGAGAAATTCCTATGGCTTGGGGTACCACAATAGACAACTTGACTCCAGAAATGAATCCTTTCCAATATGCAATAGAAATTAAATGTCTAACACTAAAGGATTAGACCTCGTACCTTATTCCGGATGGTTGAAGTAGATCCCCATTGAGCTTTCCAATTTTCATCTTGAATTGATAGATTATTTCCTCAACAACAAGTAAACAATACAAGCATCCTATATATTATGGTGTTAGATCTATTCTAGCATATATAATCAATAATATATAAGCATTTGACATAATCCCATGGATAAAATATTCATTCAAACACACATTATTGGATAGGAAAAGATATTTCTATTAATATAAATCAGAGATTACAAGATACAACCTCTGACGACACGTCTGCGAACTGGAGAAACTGAATCCCCCACTTGGGCCTCCACCACCTCAATCCTCCATCTCTCGATAGCAAGCTCACAAGCAAAAGGCAAGCTTGGGAAGAACACACTAGTGCTCCAAGGGACAAAGGGATGTAGACTTAAGCATAAGTTCCGGCAACAATAGACTATAGTTTCTTTGCTCTCAATTCTCTCTTCTTGCCTTCAATGTACCAAGGGGTTCCTTATATAGCTTTCAAAGGGGTAATGAAAGGTCGAATCCGAGCGATCTCAAGGCATAGGGAAGGCTAGGAGTCAAATGAGTCGCATCCATGTCAAGGAAAACTCCAAAAGGATTTGGATTATGCACACATCCCGATGTACGCGGTTTTAGTGGTCAAACCCGCGTTTAAAAGTCGCTTGTATCATTTTTCACATGTTTTTAGGGATGATCAAGGAAACATCCAAGGACAAAAAATGGTCCATGGGGTCTGAGGAGTCTGCAGTGGGACAGGGGAAGGCCATACAAAGTGTGATTCACCTGGAGTGGTGAAATCAGCTATAACACCTGCAAACAGATGGACAGGATGAGCAAGTTAATCTTGTCCTAGAGGACATGTTAAGAATGTATGTGTTGAATCAACCACGTAAATGGGAGGATTATATCCATTTGGTGGAGTTCGCATATATAATAATAATTATCAAGCATCCCTCAAAATGAATCATTTTGAGGTGTTGTATGGTAGGAGATGTAAAGTACCTTTGATTTTGGGAAATATGGAGGATCGTATGGCTTTAGGACAATAAGATTGGATGGATTTAGGACCAGAGATGTTAGCACAAATGGAGGAAATGGTACGACAAATAAAACAAAACTTAAAAGTAGCACACGATAGACATAATATTTATGCACACAAAAAGCGAATAGCTAAAGAGTACAAAGTAGGAGATCATGTGTTTGTGAGGGTCATATTAAAGAAAATGAAGCTAAGAATAGGGATGTACGAAAAACTTGCACACAGATATGTAGGACCTTTTGAAATTTTGGGTAGAATAGGGCATGTAGCTTATCAATTGGCCTTACCTCCTTATATAATAATTCATGATGTTTTTCATTTCTTTATTAAAAATTATGTCGCTCATCAATCTCATATTATTAACTAGAATAATGTACATGTGGAATGAGAGGGTCAATTCCACATGGAACAAATGTGCATTCTTGATAAAAGAGAAATTAAGCTTCATAAGCAAACTATTGTACAAGTAAAAGTAAAATGGAAACATTATACAACAAAAGAAGCTACTTGGGAAAGAGAAGAGGTTATTAGAAAAAAAAATTCTGCTTTATTTCAAGAATTTAGCAATATTGATTAAGCACCGATGAAGATGCAAAGTTTTTAGGAGCGGAGGATTGTAATACCGCCTCGTTACATTTTTCTATTTTGTTTTACTTATTTGTGATGGGAACAAGTAAGATAATTTTTATATAAATGTAATTCTTAAATTAAGAGTTTTAAGAGATATACAGTTGATTGACAAAAACTTGGGCTCAAAATAGTTACCAAATCCTTATCATTCTTTACAAAGACAAGTGGCCAATACTAAGGAGAGTCAGTTATTTTCTATAAAAGTCATAGGAAAAGAGGAGAGGACATGCAGAAAGAATATAGAGTATAGAGAAAAAAAGAAAAATAGAGAAAGAAGAGATGCCAGAGATCACAAGGGTGGAGGCTCTATTTAATGTATCCATGAGATAGGGCGGATCTGTTAGACAACATCTGTGGGATGTTAGGATCTATATTGGAACCATCAGTGAGCATAAGAGAATGCTAGGTTCTGGAGTAAATAACTTTGTCTAGTTACTGGTGGAAACTTGAAGCTATAGAAAACAGGTTTTAAACCTATGAGTTTGGGCAAGGGGATGGAACATTGTGAGCTTGAACATTTCGAAGTTCCTGTGGTTGGGTGGTGTATAGTTGTTAACACCTTGATTTCCAGATTATACAGACATGTTTCTTCAGAACAAATTTATTTATTATTATAGTTACAATGTATAATATTTTTGTATTAGCGTGTTATGGAGTTAAAATCCGTAGAAAAGAAATGATGTTAAATGATTCATATTGTTGTTATTATGATTCTTTTATTCTTCTGAATGTAATGATTTTTAATGTGTCTTAATAGTTTGTGAATATAGACCATTCAACAAATTAAATTTAACAAATTAAATATAATGAATATAGACAAAGTCATTTTCATTTTACTAGCTATTTTTTGTGTATCATTTAAACAAAGCAACAATAGAAACGAGAATAGTATTGGAGAAATTGTAAATTATGAGTGGTTTTTCAAACTAAGTAATCATTTTAATGAACTCATAATAAAATCAAATCCCATGTTTAATAGTAGACACTAAACAAAACTAGAGTTATAAATTATATGGCATAACAAGAATTACATCTTTCAAACTATTAAACCCTTACGAAAGTACATGACTTCAGCATTTATAACTTCCAAAGAAACACATATAACCAGCTCCTAGAAATACCAAAATCTAAACACAATAATCAATTATAGCAGATAGAATGGTGTTCCTTGGGGCAAAAAATAAACAAAATTTAATGGAAAAAACTAAGCCGTATGGCTTATGAAACTAAAGCCCAGCTAGTGAGTACTTAACAACGACGGTATACAGAGCCAACATAGACAACATAACCACCTCATTCTCATGTTGGTAAAATGACCATAAACAAAAACCACGAATATCATCTCGAGACTGTAGATCTAGGATAGAGCCGAAATATTAACCAAGGCCTTACCAGTCGTGAGATTAACCAAAGAACGACTCGAGGATTGCATCTCATTATTTCCAAACCTGTGGGAAACGAAAACAAAACCCAATACCATTTCCAAATAATTTGTATAAATGTCTCAAATGTGTAACAAGAAGATGAAAGTAGGGTTTGATGTATACCCGGTTGAGAATCGTTGTAGCAGACACCCGTCCATGGAACTGGAGTCGATGTCGAACGAAAACAGTACGCTAACTCACAAACCTGAAACTGTAGCTGGTGTGAAAAGCAGAGTTTGATAATATTTCTAAAACCTTCTGTCTAATCACTACTGTAGAACCGAGATTCCACCTTGCAGATTGGAAGGGAACATACTGGATACGAGAACTAGTGCTCTGACAATGAAGTGACGAGTAAAACCCTAATAAAAGTTAAACACCTAAAATGACATGCGGTACAACTGTTTAACACTTTGTTGGATTTGAACTTGTTTTGAATTTCAAAGAATTAAATTAACCCTTAGAGTTATGCAGCTATGCATATAACATTGGTGAATTTTAGTCTCCAGTGCTAGGATTAATGCTTCAGATATGATGGATTTAAACACTGGTACATGTAGACAAGAATAAGTGTTAGCCGTTAAGCTAAGTAAGCCACTTGTTTAACATTTCAGTTCTCTCCCCATCATTGATGAAAAGTCGAATGAACCTGAAACTTTAGGAAGCTCATAAAATTTGAAACCCGAGTAGCTTGGAGTTTAACTTCATCAACCATAGGTAAGTTTTCTTTTTTAACTTTTAAAGTTTTCCCTCTGAACTTTTAAGAAAAAAAACTATTGTGTTTATTTTCTCTTCATTATTTTTATTAATTTAGGTTGTTATAAACACCATAAAATTGTAAGTGGTGCTAATCACACCACTTTAACACCATAAAGTATAAGTGGTGCTAACTTGTGGTGGATTTTATTGTTGTGATGTAATTTCCTTTTAAATATATGTTTTTATATTTTCTTGTGATGTAACTCCACTAAAAAAATCATTGCTAATATGTCATACTTTTATCATTTTTTTATTTCTCATCAATTTCATTGAAAAAGTAATATGTTGCACTACTAGACACTTACCTCTATATAAGAAAATCCAATCCATCAAAATTATGTTAATACCTTCAAAAATTGCACTAAGACTTGGCATACTAATTTCAAGGTGTGTTCACTTAAATAATTAAGAAATAAATAATATTTTTTTTGCTAGGGTACCATTTATTATCTATACTTTCTTTTTTCAATTTTTGTTTATATATTTTATCATTTAAACACTCAAAATATACACCAATAAATATATACTTTATCATTTGAAAAAAAAAATATCACTATAAAAAATCAAGTTACTAAATTTTTTATCAATAAATTGTTTTTTATTAATTTTATGTTTTTTTTAATTGAAAAACATACTACTACTACGTGATTTCCGAAACTATTTTATCGAAGACCTAGATAGTAACCATTAGTTTATTAGCATCTCAATATACCACCTAATTAGTTATTGATTGCAATGATTCCAACTAAGAGTAATGCTATGTATCTTGTTATTCACTTGCATTTAGAATGAGTGGGATATGTATGGTTGATAAAGCAATTCGTTATGATAAAGCACTATTTTTTTTTGGAAAAATAGTTTCTACGTGGGTATTATTTATTATGTACATGTTTGTTTACCAATTTTTGTATATCTATTATTTTAGGGATTTCAAAAATGTATTAATTAACATATATTTTAGTATTTGTTAATAAATAAAATGTCACTTAAAAAATATAAATTAGTTATCAAAATTTTCAATAAGTAAAATGTTTTTTATACATTTTATATTCTTCTAATAAACAAGACCTCTAGTAGCAACCACCATATTACTAAGATTAATATGTTCAAAATAGGCGGAGAGGTATATATTTGCCACATTAATAAGGATTTTTCCCTAAAGAATGTGTAAGTTCTTGTATTTAATAGTTAACCTAATATAACAACCACTTAATTTATGTTTATTAAACTCATAGTTGAAGTTAACCTCACAATTGTATAATCATTGGAGTTAAGCTAATAGTTGTATCTAATAGTTAATTTAAAATTTAATATAAAGTTATTGTTGTTAATATCATGATTCCTAGTTATCTAATTTATTTGTCTCCAAATGGAGTTAGACGAAGCCTTTGCACATAAATTAAGTCGAGTGACTCCCAAGAGACAGATGGAGTTCAATTGTCACATGAGCTGCACATTACCTAACTTATTGTTCTCGTTTCACTGCAATGAAGGTTGACTTCTCAGGCTAAGAGATGGAGTTCATCTAAATTTAATTTAATAGATGTATCACTATTGGAATAATCTAATAACTATAATTTCAATTAGAGTAGAAGTTGCAACTATTAGTAATTCTAATAGTTATCCAATATAACCGCAATTAGAGTTGAAGTTAAGCCAATAACTATAAAATCATTGGATTTAAGTTAAAAGTTGTATCTAATAGTTAAATTAAAATTTAATATGTTAGCAATTGCAATTCAAGTAAAAGTCATGATTGGAGTTGAAGTTAGGCTAATAGTTGTATCATGAATGGATTTAAACTAATAGTTGTATATAATAAGTTAGTAGTTGTATCTAATAATCAAATAGTTGAAGGTGAAGTTTAATTTTTCCAAACCATCACGAACTGCACTTATCAAAAGTTAACTAAGCTATTTTTTATTTTTTTGAAATTGTTAATTATGAACTGGATGATGCCCATAGAATCAATCTGGACAGTACACTTGTCTCATTCTCATTTGTAGATGAAAAAGAATAGCTGGTAGTCCACCCCAAAATTCTACGATATATACGCCTATCAACATAATTAGCAAGATGCCCAACAACGAGATGCACGAGTCTATTAGGAGTTTGGATGATTTTATTAGGATTTCAAACAATTTTATTAGGAGTTATCTAGACTCCTAGATGTCAAATACATTTGGACTAAGCCTTAAGTGATTAGAGTTGAAGTTAAGCTAATAGTTGTATCTAATATTTAAGCTAATAGTTATCCAATATTACTATGATTAGAGTTGAAGTTAAGCTAATAATTCTAGAATCATTGGAGTTAAACTAATAGTTGTATGTAATAATCTATGAGTTAAGCTTGTAGTTGTATCTAATAATCGAATAGTTGAAGATTAATTTTAATTTTTACAGCTATCAGTAGCTGTACTTATGACATGTTAATTAAGGTATTTTTTTATTTTTTTGAGCTGATTAATTATTAAGTTTGGACGACGCCCAAATAATTAATCTTGATAGTACACTTGTCTCATTCTAGTTAGTGGAAGAAAAAAACATAGATGGTAGTCCACCCCAAAATTCTAAGATATATACACCTATCGACATAACAAGAAGCAAGGGAAATAATTAATCTAATTGAGCTCATCTTTTCAATAGGGAGAAAATTTTTAGTGTATTCGATGCATTCTTGTTGAGAGAATCCCTTGTGCTCATGACTTTGTTTTGGCCATCAACATTACTTAAATCTGGAAAAGTGTTTCGAAAACCCCCTTTTGCTTCGAAACGACATGATCTTCACTATTTTTTCCTATCGTTTGCGCAAAAGTCCGCAAACCTAGCCTATGTCTCTAGATTACTTTGGCATTGAATTTGGGGTTTCCACCACTAAGATAACAATTTACAATTGTTGACAATTTTTTTCCAGGTTTCTGCACTAAGGTGTAGAGGTAACAGGTTGTAGCTCCAATCCAAATGGTGTTCAGTATTGTTATTTGGTTGCTTCAAAACATCATTTGAAAAAGTTGATGTAGGATTCAATTTGAGGATCTCAACTCCGCATGATATTTTGTCTTGTAGATTTTTCCTTTCTATTTTCTTATTATCCTCCATCAATTTGCATTCTATAAACTTCCGTATATAATTATGTAATATATAATAAAATAAAAATTCACATATTCACTTTTATATATATAATAAATTTTTTATAACTTTTGTAAACCCCATATATACATACACTTTTCTTAATATATCATACTTTTTTCCATATTATATCAGCTCTACCCTTTTCCAATTTACAAACTTTGTGAATCTTTATT
>LPNX010247026.1:77811-118319 GCA_001517045.1 Pseudotsuga menziesii
ATGGTAAAGCTTCATCACAATCGATTTTTTTTCATGCCCTTCACCAATAATGATTTATAAATGACATCTTGGATTTGTTTTTTTTTTAAATTTTATGTGTACAACAAATTTATTAAACAAAACTTATCTTTCAAGATTTTGAAAGTGTATAGCTCATAGGAATACAGAAATGTTCTTTGTGTTGATAAATATATTTCCAAAGGTAAATTGTTTTATATTGGTTTAGAAATGCATAATTTGAGAATTTCGAACTCGTAAAGACTAGTATGTGGCAACCAACCAGGAAAACCATTATTCTAATTTTAAAGGGTAATTGAAATGTCTCTAAATTATAAAATACAAGAACCATGAGTTCATTTTATCTTATTTTCAAGTGTAGATCTGGGTTCAATCTCACGCATGGTAGAGGCCAAAATAGAAGTTCGTGTTCATTTTTCAAGAATATTTAAAAACTCTTTCACATGTTTTTTATACTCTTTTAAGTTTTTTTTAATATATAAATAGTTATTTAATTAATTTTTAATGTTTTAAGTTTTACTATTTTAAATGAGGTTTGGTTTGGGGTGGCATTAATATCATTGTGATTGTATTGCTGCATTCTTTCTCTGCTTATTTGAGTCTTATTCCTAGTGTTTCGCTTATTTAATTAGACTCTTTCACCACTTTCACTACAATCTAGCACCTTCTGATCTCTTTTCTCAACACTTTTGCACTCTGCCTTGGTAGTTGGACACTTTGGCACTACTACCAATTCTTTACTCAAGGAGAGTTACATTTTGGCAAACTGTTCCCACTTGCAAGTGTTAGAAGTTTTATTTTCAAAATTTTTTGTCATTAATTTAATTGAAATGCATTATTTTTTTAGCACATTTTTTTTTTAAGAAGTGTGCAATTAATGTGTTATTGCCATTTGAAATGAGAGATTTTTTAAAAACCCTTCATTATAGCAAGGCAATATGAATAAATAACCTTCTATCTGAAAGTAAGAACAACCCTTCAAATTTGATCCCTAAATCCATCAATAACTCTGATACATGATTGCAAATTTAAAATAACAATTATAAAAATATGTATATATATAAAACAACTTTGATAAATAGATAACAAGCAATTACTATAACTATATATATATAAAACAAATAAATTGTTTGTGGCATTTAACTTATGTCCTATCAATATTGTTGTCATAATAAATAAATCAAAAGTTAAGCCTCTAGAGTACCTTCCAACAAATAATATAATATGCCGTAACTATTTATACAACTCGCGTACATGTTGATGTTGTCAACAGTTCATGCTGTCCACAGTTCAGTTAGTATCGATGAAAACCCTAAAGGTACCACTGTGTTTACACTGTAAGGACTTGTATGCTCCGTTTACTCAATTGTGGCGGAGTAAACTAGATCCACATGGTTACTGAGAGGAGATTGATGAGTAACCTATATCTGTATCTCTGCTTCAAACGCTTTTCTTTTTCTCCAACGCTTCGTCTACCTTCGGAACAATGTTGTAGTGGATTTCCATTCTCGTTACTTCGTGTCCATTCTGAAGGTTCATCTACGCTGTCTGTTGTTCGAGTTGATTTTTTTTGGTTTCTCTGAACGTTGTTGTACATCGGTGGAAGTCTTCTACCTTGAAATGGATTTTTCAATACCCTGTCTGCTGTCTTCGTCGCTGCTGTCTCGTTCATCTAGACACCAGTCGCAGATCGACTCGTTCCGTTTTCCTCGTGCATATAGTTTGCTGCAGTATCTGCATCATCTTGCACAGACATTGATTATGCACATAAAAAAATCTTATTTATACGATTCGTCTAAATAGAGTATTATAAAAAAATAAGCTATATATGCTAGATATAGAAGTATGACTATATATGCTAGATATAGGACTATAGAAGTATGGCTATATATGCTAGATATAGGACTTGATAGCCAAAACCAAGCGGACTAAACTAAGGTTTAGGGCTCAGTCGAAATTAAATTTTAATTTTCACTTTTCACGTCGACCACTTTACCTTTTTTCTAGTCGGGTGAAACTTGTCTATGTCCGACTAGACAAGTTTATAAGTTTTAGTCGGTCCTTCACTCGACCAAAATTACTTCGACTCACTTGTCCGACCGGTTTTTACCTCGACCACTTGTCACATCGACCAAGTCGGTTCACTTCATGTCTTCGACTAAGTCGGCTCTCTTTTTGTCTTTGACTAAGTCGGCTCACTACTTGCCTTCGACTAAGTCGGCTCTCGTCTTGTCTTCGACTAAGTCAGCTCACACACCCGACCACTCTAGTCGCCTCACTTTGGTCGAAATCTACAGAATATGTTTCTTAGTCTAAAGACTTAAGAAATTGCAAATGCTTTTCACCTGTGAGTAAGATGAAGTAAAATAAACACATTTACAAATCCAAATAACTTATGAGAAACATATGCCAAAATATGTAGGAAGACTTGAGTCGACCAATGTGGCATAAAACCTGGAACTTTCACGTGGTGATATTTTTATGGGTTCTTATTCTTTTACTTATCAGTAATTGTAAAAGACATTTACAGAAGTAAATTTGAAAATATGTGCGGCCAAATAATCATGCATTCAACCACAAACTATTTCATATATTTAACTATGCGGAAATACAAAGTATTACAAACTTGTCGGTTACAAACTGGTCGGTCGAGACTCGTCGGTCTACAGAGCTTCAACTCTTCAACTAAGTCACATGCAGAGAAGCTTGAGCTTCGACTTCTCTTTCTCACCCTAAGTTCCTCTGCTGTCTAATGTCTGTGTTGTCTCTGTGTATGTATATTGATTTACAATTTGCTTCTTCTATTTATAGGCAATCTGAAAATTACTTCTGCATGGGCCGACTGACTCATCATTAAAGACTGTAATAACTATCTACTTAACAACTTAGCTTCAGAAATAAATTCGACTGGTTTACATTGCCTACTCGTGGACTCTTCCTTCTGGTCAGACTGACAGACAAGATCTTGACTTGTACATACTCTGATGGAGTCGGCTGGAAGTCAAGTACAGATCTGTGAGTAATTACATTTTTCCAACACTCCCCCTTAATTATAAGCAAAAGGGGGTTTTTTAAACAAAAAATTACAAAATGTTTCAGAGCTTAGACATGCTCTGTTTCAGACAGAGTTCACTGTGGAGAACTTGTCATTCCAAGATAACTACGCAGATACTGAAATGTGTCCCTTGCTAATGGCTTTGGGAAGATGTCGGCAAGTTGGTCTTCAGACCTGCAAAATTCCAAACAAATTTCCTTGTCGTTCACCAACTCTCTTATAAAATGAAACCTTGTGTCTATGTGCTTGGTTCTCTTGTAAAACACATGATTCTTTGATAATGCTATGGCTGAATTATTGTCACAGAAGATTGTTGTCGGTTCTTGATGGTTCTGTGACAAGTCTTTTAAGACTCTCCTTATCCAGACAGCTTGACATGTAGCACTTGTTGCTGCAACATACTCTGCTTCAGCTGGAGATAGAGTTACTATGGGATGTTTTTTTGAAGCCCATGAAACAACACCTGTACCAAAATGAAATGTGTACCCAGATGTGCTTTTCCTGTCATCTATGCTGCCTCCATTGTCGCTTTCAGTGTAGCTAATGAGTTTAAAATTTTCTGAGATTGAATACATAATACCAAGGTCTTTTGTGACACTTACATACCTCAGAATTCTTTTACCTGCTTGCCAATGTGAGTCTTTTGGTAACTCCATGAACCTTGAGATTAGACTTACACCATACATAATGTCTGGTCTTGTTGCTGTCGAATACATAAGGCTGCCAACAAGCCTTTTGAACAGCGTAGGATCTACAGTGGATCCTTCATCATCCTTGCTCAATTTTAAACCCGTTATCACTGGTGTTGGGGCTGTCTTGCAATTAGACATATTAAACCTTTTTAAAACTTCACTTGCATACTTAGACTGTGATTTAAAGATACCACTTTCAGACTGCTGAACTTCAATTCCCAGAAAAAACTTCATAAGCCCAAGATCAGTCATTTCAAATTCACTTTCCATGACTGTTTTAAAATCTGCTATGCCATAATCACCAGTAAATATTAAATCATCTACATACAGGAAGACAATTAACATCTTACCTTGCTCATCGACTTTGGTGTACAAAGTCGGTTCACTTTCACTTCTGTGAAATCCATTTTCAATGAGATAGGAATCAATCTGACTGTACCAAACTCTAAGAGCTTGCTTCAAACCATATAATGCCTTTTTCAGCCTGTACACTTTATGCTCTTGACCTGAAACTTCATACCCTTGTGGATGTTCCACATATACTTCCTCTTCTAGATAGCCATTTAAGAATGCCGACTTGACATCCATTTGATGAACATGCCATTTGTTTTGTGCAGCAATGGCCAAAACTGTTATGACTATATCCATGCATGCAATAGGTGCAAACATTTCATTAAAGTCGATACCGGGTTGCTGTGTGAACCCTCTTGCTACCATTCTTGCCTTGTGATTTTGCACATTCCCATCAGCATCTTGCTTTGTCTTGTAAATCCATTTGACACTGATTACATCTTTGTCTTTCGATACATCGACCAGTTCCCATGTCTGGTTCTTCTCAATGCATTCTATTTCTTCATCCATGGCTTGTGCCCATACTTCTTCTTCAATAGCTTCTTCAAATGTTAGTGGATCATATATAGGGGAAAATAATGCAAAGAGAGAGAATGAATTAGGTGTACCAGCTTCATATATCTCTCGTAGACTTCTTATCTTCACCGGTTATGTCGATGTCGACCTCGACGAAATGCTTGATGGAGTCTGTTGTTCTCTTAGTGTACTTGTGAGTGTAGCTTGAGCTCCTGCTTGTGTCGATGGTCCTTGTGCTGAACCATGTCTTGGTGTCATGGGAGTCGACGGTGCTCTGACCGGTTGACTTACATGTGGTATTTGAACCACTTCCTCTTCCATATCATCATTGTCGACGTTCGACAGAATATTGACATTTATGTTGATGGTTCCATCCCATGATTCATTCTCAACAAATTGAACATCCTGACTGATGATCACTTTCCTTGTGACGGGGTCATACAACTTGTATGCTTTTGTGTCTTCTGAATAGCCGACAAAAATACATTTCTGTCCCTTCTTGTCTAGCTTCCTTCTCAGCTCATCTGGAACATGAGCATATGCAACACAACCAAAAAATTTTAAATGGGGAACACTATGATTCATACCTATCCATGCTTCTTGGGGAGCTTTGTTCTTCACACTCTTTGTTGGACACCGGTTCATAATGTATATGGCAGTTGCGACTGCTTCACCCCAATACTCATTTGTCAAATGCTTGGCTGCCAACATGTTGCGTGCCATCTCCATGATGGTTTTGTTCTTTCTTTCGGCTATATCGTTCTGCTGAGGTGTATACCGTGCAGTGAATTGTTTCTGTATGCCATGGGTCTTGCGAAAATTCATAAATTCATTTGAAACATATTCACCTCCTCTGCCGGTCCTTAAGATCTTGATGCAATGTCCACTCTGGTTCTCCATGAATGCCTTGAACTGCTGAAAATAACCAAATGCATCAGATTTGTGTTTCAAGAAATATACCCATGTATTTCTTGAGTAATCATCAATAAAGGTTAGAAAATAGTTACAACCACCAATGGATGATGTCTGCATTGGACCACAGATGTCAAAGTGCACAATTTCAAGTGGTGTGCGTGCTCTATAGGACTTTAGGACTGGAAAAGTCTCTCTGTGCTGCTTGCCAAAAATGCAGCCTTCACAAACCCTCTCTAGTGTGTCGATCAATGGTAATCCCTTCACCATATTCTTTGTGTGCAGTAGCTTCAGCCCACCAAAATTCAGATGTCCAAATCTGAAATGCCACAACCAGGATTCATTCTGAACTTCTGTCTGAAATGCAGCTTGCAAATTAGCGCTGCAATTTTCTCTCTTGTCGAAGAGCTCGACTATTTCTTCACTTTCTGCCTTGAATGCAGCTCCTATCTTTTTATTCCCTTTTATGTCAGGAACTATCCTCAGTGGAAACAAGTGGTTGCTTGTCATTGGCACTTTTGCTATCAGCTGGTCGCTTGGACGCTTGTCTTTGATCACACAGTGTTCATCTTCCATGTAGACTCTGTAGCCTTTTTGTAACAACTGTCCAATGCTTAACAAATTATGTTTCAGACCTTCGACATGATAGATATTAGGGATATACTTACTCTCCCCCTGTTTGGTTAGAATATCAACAGTGCCTTTTCCTAAGACAGTAACTTGGACATTGTTTCCAAGTGTAACATCAGTTTTAACTGAAGTGTCTAGACTGGAAAACATATTCAAATTACCAGTCATGTGGTTGATGCATCCTAATTCTAAGTACCATATGTCATGTGGAATTTATTGAACAACATTGCATTCAAGTGGAGATGTCGATGCCATTAACATTGCACCTGTCGAAGTGTTGTTGTTGGTCGATTGACTTAGTCTTTGCCTTCCTTGGTCATATTGTTTTTTCCTACATTCATATGCATAATGACCAAACTTCTTACAGTAATGACATTGAATTTTTGATTTATCAAACCTCTGGCCACTTGGCTGACTTGGGTTCTGGTTATCTCCTCTACCACTGACATTTGCAGGACTTCTGCCTCGTCCTCCTCTTGAAGAACTTCTTCCTCTGCCTCTGAAATCGTTTCTCCCTCTGCCTCTACCACGGCTTATGGATGACTGTGCTTCAAATGCACCTTCTAATGATGTATGTGATCTGCTGATTCTATGTTCATGATTGATGAGTGAAGCTTGCAGCTCATCAATGGTAAATGTCGACATGTTTATGTGTTCCTCTAAGGTCACAACCAAGTTTTCAAATCTTGGGGGAAGACTTCTGAGAATTTTTTCAACAACCCTTTGGTCTGGTATGAGTTCTCCATGAGATTTCAGTTGGTTTATTAACCCAACAACTCTGGTGTAGAATGTTTCTACATTCTCTAAATCTTTCATGGACAGAGATTCAAAATCTTTTCTCAGAATCTGCAGCTTGGATGTCTTTACCTTATCAAACCTTGATAGGAAATCTCCAATGTATCCCATGCTTCCTTAGCATTAGTCTTTGCTGCTATTCTTGGGAGTATGCTCTCATGCATAGCTTGATGTATGAAGAATAGAGCTTTTCCATCTTTCTTTCTCTGCTCTCTCAAGACAGCTTTCTCAGCTTGTGTGAGATTGTTATATGTTGTCATGTATGCTAGTTCTACATAACCATGCTGGACTATCTTCGAGACATCTTGACCTCTGAATAAAGCCTTCATTATTAAATACCAATATTCATAATTCTTTCCTGTAAAACTTGGAGGTTGCAATGAACCAGAAGTGGAAGCCATTTTAATTTTTAATTAACTTTCCTTAGAAAATTAATTTCCACCTTTTAAAACAAGATTTGTTTCCTAAATATTGGGATAATATAAACCTTTCTATGATATAACCTTGCTCTGATATAACCTAGCTCTGATACCAGATAGCCAAAACCAAGCCGACTAAACTTGGGTTTAGGGCTCAGTCGAAATTAAATTTTAATTTTCACTTTTCGCGCCGACCACTTTACCTTTTTTCTAGTCGGGTGAAACTTGTCTATGTCTGACTAGACAAGTTTATAATTTTTAGTTGGTCCTTCACTCGACCAAAATTACTTCGACTTACTTGTCCAACCGGTTTTTACCTCGACCACTTGTCACATCGACCAAGTCGGTTCACTTCATGTCTTTGACCAAGTCGGCTCTCTTCTTTTCTTCGACTAAGTCAACTCACTACTTGCCTTCGACTAAGTCGGCTCTCTTCTTGTCTTCGACTAAGTCGCTTGCGACCACTCAAGTCGGCTCACACACCCGACCACTCTAGTCAACTCACTTTGGTCGAAATCTACAAAATATGTTTCTTAGTCTAAAGAATTAAGAAATTGCAAATGCTTTTCACATGTGAGTAAGATGAAGTAAAATAGACACATTTACAAATCCAAATAACTTATGAGAAACATATGCCCAAATATGTAGGAAGACTTGAGTCGACCAATGTGCCATAAAACCTGGAACTTTCACGTGGTGAGATTTTTATGGGTTCTTATTCCTTTACTTATCAGTGATTGTAAAATACATTTACAGAAGTAAATTTGGAAATATGTGTGGCCAAATAATCATGCATTCAACCAAAAACTATTTTATATGTTTAACTATGCGGAAATACAAAGTATTACAAACTTGTCGGTTACAAACTGGTCGGTCCAGACTCGTCGGTCTATAGAGCTTTAGCTCTTCGACTAAGTCATGCACAGAAGCTTGAGCTTCGACTTCTCTTTCTCACCCTAAGTTCCTCTCCTATCTAATTTATGTGTTGTCTCTGTGTATGTATATTGATTTACAATTTGCTTCTTCTATTTATAGGCAATCTGAAAATTGCTTCTGCATGGGCCGACTGACTCACCATTAAAGACTGTAATAACTATCTACCTAACAACTTAGCTTCAGAAATAAATTCAACTAGTTTACATTGCCTACTCGTGGACTCTTCCTTCTTGTCATACTGACAGACAAGATCTTGACTTGTACATACTCTGACAGAGTCGGTTGGAAGTCAAGTACAGATCTACGAGTAATTGCATTTTTCCAACAGGACTTAAGAGGTTCAAATATAAATGAATTATGTAATCCAACCTACGCTGAAGGCGGTGTAAACAATCTTGGTAGTGAAAAAGTTCTCTCTCCATGCCCAAATCTCCACACATACAACACTCGTTTCTCCCAATTTCGCCCAATAAATCATTCCTGATATTCGAAGACATCTTCGTCACTTTGAATTTGAAAGGGAAAATTTTATAGAAGCTTCTCTATATAGATCAGTAACATGGTTTCTTTTATAGCTGGGTTGGTTACCGTATTATTCACTGTTTCACAAGACAGAATAAATGTAATTAATTATGATTTCAAGCCCAATTTGTCTTTGCTGATAGTGCTTTTGTGGGTTCGAATCCTTTGAAGTGACCCAAGCTTTACTTAATGGAACATAAGTATCATTATATGCGAAGCTATCTGTCCACAATTGCACGTACCGACGAGACCTAGCAGGCAATAGCGGACGTATACATGTAATAATAAAATAAAATTATTCTTCTATATATGAATTGGAGTCCTCATTGGACTCGTGTTGTTCAACAGTGGAAACTTCAACTGAACCTCATATTTAACAATCTTACAGGGTGTTCTTTATATTTAATGCATTCCTCTTTGTTGCTTCTTGATTGCTTGAGGTGTGGAGTGAGTCCAACGTTTCTTTTTGTAGTTGCATTGAATTGAAGAGATGCATTCTACTACTTAATAGAGAAGAGTTGTGTAATTGTTTCAGTGCTCATCTTAAAGTTGAGACTTATTCTTAAAAAATAATGAAATATTATTAAAAATAACATGGCTTAAATTAAATTTAAATTATTTTCAATTTTATGTATATAAAATAACACAAATTAAATAAACTATAATCATAAATATTGAATTACACATTTTTTCAACATTTTCATTTTAAATAAGATTTTCATTTTAAATAAAAGAATTTGCATCTTGAGAGATTTGATCCTCTAGGTCCTTGGTAGATCCTTTTAGATAGATCTATGCTGGTAAGTAATTTGTAATTTTGGAAATAGAAACTGGATTATAATACTATGTTAAGGTTTGTCTTTAGTAAGTAACTTTCGAAATCAAAACCATATGATACTATGTTAAGATTTGTAGTTACACTAAAATCTATATAGTGCCATGTTCCCAAGCTCACAATTAGATCATAATATCAATTCCCTGAAATGAAAAAGTTTGTCCAACCATTTGAATTACCAGTAACATCATTTAATGTGATGTCTATTATAGGGTTTGGATGTCGTAGTGGCACTTCATAGGAGGAAATTGTTCTCTTTAAGGGCAGTGGAGATAAAGTTTGAAGCCATTTTTAGGTTGAACCGGCACTTAATTTTATTCTCATCACATAAAGAGATTTATAGGTCACTGAAAATCGATCATCCCATATGCTGTGGTCCTATATGTAAGTGTATAGAAAGATTTTTCCCATGGACTACATCAGTATTGCAAACAGAGGTTTATAAATATTCTCATTCAAGAAAAATACTCAACAAAATTATAAATTCGACAATACTTTATAAGATTTGGCCCTGCATAGTATTCCAAAATAGAGAGAAGGGAATATGATCAACAGGTTCTGTTAAAATACGTCTGGTTCATGAGAAGCAGCAACTGTTATAAAAACGAAAGCACCTTCTAATATTCCATGAACATTTTTAGATTGGGTTTCTGTCAGATCATTCGAAAACGTCAAAGTGGCAAAGAGATTTTCTAATTGCACGCGGAGAACCTTTGTGCACTCTACAAATGGACTGGGAACGATTCTTGAAAGAGATATTTCAGGTATACAGGAAAATAAAGAAGATTGTTCTTATCCATCCGTAGATTCTTATTCCTGGGCGATGACGGACGTATCCTAGTACTAAGAATGACTAAACCCTGGCATCTCTGCCATGTCTCCCAATATCTTAGATAATCGGCAATTGCTATCGTCACGCTACTGCTAATTTCAACATCACATCGTTCTGAAAACCAAAAAAATAAAAAATAAAAAAATTGAAAGCGGGTCAATCAATAAAAAATCACTTGATTCCCTCCTTCTGTATCATACTTATCAAACGGACGTCATCGCAGTATCCTGTGAATGTGGTGGTCCTAAAACTGTAGAAGTGGAGCACGCGATTCTAAACAAAACTGTTAATAGCGATTTATGGTCGCCTATTGTTCCATCTGCGTGGTAATCAAAACTAAGCTTTAATGCAAATGAGAAAAACAAACCAAATCAGAATATATAACAGGTTTATTGAATTGACCAGTTTTACAAAATCTTAAGATGAGCTATGTTTTTTTTTTAAAAGAGCCTAATACCCACTACTCTTAAAAATGAATATCACAGTTTGACAAATGAATATCACAGTTTGACATTGTATGTCACAAACTAATCTTGTAATAATAAACAAGACTTCAATGTGTTATTATAATTAATCCTGTAACAACTATAAAAAGTAAAAACATGTTTGATAGGAATCAAAATATGAAATGAACATTAATAATCCAATGTAGGATTGAACTGAAAAAATATGGCGTTGGAAAAATTTCAGGCCAGCCAGTATAAGGATTTCATGTACATGGACATAGTATACTCATGAATTCATTGCTTTTACAAATTGTTGCAGATCAATTAGAGATAGATGTGCATAGTTGATTGGAGTAACTGCACAAGAAATACATAATGATCAAAGTAAACACATGTGAATAAATTCTATATGTTCTTTGATACCTACATAGATGGAGAGAAAGAAATCCTATTAAAATTGTAATCAGCATCAAAGCATAAAATGCAATATGAAATGCTTGAACAGATTTTGTTCTTGGAATAAAAATATGTGATTTTACAAAAATAAAAAGTAATTATTCTCATAATGAAAACTGAGTTTACATAAATCCATGTTTCAGAATTTTAATTAATAAATAAGAATAATCTATTACATCTATTTTTTACTTTCTTGTCAAAAAATTTTAAACAATAAAATCTTCAAAATGAATAATAATTTATTTTAATTCTTTGTATTACATACACCTTGTGATAACAACACCATCCTGGTTGTTATTATTTTTTTGTCTTTATTCTTCCATTATTTCATCTTGAAATAGGATGGGACATCTTTCTAATTACCAAGTGGACTCTTCCACATTGAGGTGCTTCCATTGCACCTTGACTTGTGCGATGGTACAATTTGACAATAAAAGTTCTCTCCTATCAAGAATAAGCTTAGGTCCCACCTAAAACTCTCCTTATGGTTCCACATGTATAACATTCCATTCAATAACATGAATAGAATCATGAACGCACTTCTTCAAAATGGAAACATGAAAAGCATTATGTATTTTAATCGTATGCTACTAGTCCTACTTTTTCCAAAATTTCAAATGGCCCGCAATACTTGGGTGCCAATTTTGAATATTTTTCTATTCTTAGGGAGATTTTATTGGGTTTTACCTTTATATATACATGCTCTCCTACCTGAAACTCTGGAGGAGTTATTTTTAATTCGTAATAACTCTTTTGTTTGTCTTGGGAAGCCTTGAAATTTTGTTGTAAGTGTGTTCCATTGTTAGTTGTATATCTTTAAAAAATTCAGGACCTAACATTAACCTATCGATGCTCCAAGAAATTTGAGTGTTACATTTTCGTCCATGTAGAATTTCAAAGGGTCTCATTCTAGCTAATACTTGAAAATGATTATTGTAAGAAAACTCTATTAAGTGCAAGTAATCTTCCCACTTACCTGGTTTGTCCATTACATACATTTGAAGCATGTCTTCAAGAATCTAGTTTATTCTTACAGTTTGTCCATCTGTTGTGGATGATACGCAACGCTGAAATTTAATTGTGCTCCTACTCCTTTAAACAAGACCTTCCAAAATTTTCTTGTAAACTTTACATCTCTATTCGAGATTATTACCTTAGGTACAGAGTGTAACCTGAAAATTTATTTCATAGATATATCAACAATGTTAAAAACCTTATAAGTAGATTTTACCAGAATAAAGTGAGTTGATTTACTTAATTTGTCCACTACGACCATGATTGAGTCATATTGTTTAAAATTTCTAGGTAAACTTATTGTGAAATCCATGCTGATTACTTCCCATTTCTATCCTTGAATGGGTAGTGGTTACAGTAACTCTGTTGATATTGGTGTTCTGCTTTTAATTGTTGGTATTCGATGCAACGTGCTAAATATTCTTCTATCTTTTTTTTCATATTAGACCAAAAGAAGTCCTTTTTTTCATAGTGATCATTTTCTGGTATCCCAGGTGTTTTGAATATGGTTGTTTATGTAACTCATCCATAACCGTTAGTTTAATATTTGTTGAATTTTGTATGTATAATATATATTTTATGTAGAAATAACCCTATTCCATTCAGACTAAGATCCATTTTTATTCGGTTCCTTTCATTTTTTGTAGTCTTTTCTTTTAGGTTTTCATATTCTTTATCAAAATTTTATGCGTTTAATATTTTATTTTCTAAATTTGATTCATAGCTACTGCTTGCAAATAGTAATTTTGCATGGCGACTTAAAGTGTGTGTAACATTATTCTCTTTCGCTTTTATATGTTTTATTTTGAGGTCATATTCACTTAAAAATGAAAACCTCGTGGCTTATCTAGCATTAAGATTTTGTTGATCAAATAAATATTTTAAGCTTATGTTATGTGACCTTAGTAAACATTTTCTTCCAATGAGGTAGTATTGCCACAACTTTAGTGCATGTATGGTTGCAACAAGTTCTAAGACATGTGTAGCATAGTTTTTTTTATGCTCTTTTAACTTTCTAGACTTGTAGGCCACGACGCATTTTTCTTAAATTAGCACCCCGCCTAACCATTCCATACATGCGTCAGTGCATATGAAAAAATTCTTAAAAGGATCAACAATTTTTAGTTTATTAAAAAATTTATTGCACTTTTCACTCTATTGCAGCTACAACCTTTTTTCCCAAATTTTTAAAATTTTGGACCCTCCTTTCGATTTCATCTAGCCCAGGTTTGTTTGATTTCTTTAAATCTGTCCTAGAAGTCCAGTTTTTTTCACTTAAATTAATATTTGAGGTCGGAAACATCGAAGACTGTGGAGCTTAATGTTTGATTTTTTGTTAACTGTTTTTTCTCCGCTGTTTCAGAGGTTAAATGATCTAGTATTGCCGTTGCCCTACGAAGAGTTCTTAACGTTTTTTATTTTTCGATGATTTTATTTATCGATGTCTAAATTCGGTTGAAGAATGAATTAGGGCATTAGTCTTCTATGTCGCCGACGTTTCGTAAGGAAAAAAATGAACTTCCTGATGATTAGTCATGTTTTTCGCCGATGCGATTCATCTCCTTTGTTTTATTTCTCAAAACTTTTTATTTTGACTGTCGACGATTTTGTTTTATCACTGTCGGAGTTTTAATTCTCTACGTCGCCAACGTTTCGAAGGAAAATTGATAAGTGACCCGGAGAATAGTGTTTTTGATTACTGATGCTATAGTGATTAGTCTCTCTGATCGCTGATGACTTAGACATCTGAGCTCCGATACCTTTTTAGTCGCAATAATACTTTTTTATTGCCGACATTGTAGAGAATGTTGTGGTTTGAAGTTCCGATGCTATAGTGATTAGTCTCTCCGATCGTCGACAAAGTAAGTCAAATGATTCTTTTATATCTCACCGATACTGCATTGTGGGAGTTAGTTGTTAATGCTTCCGATCACCGATACAAAATTACGACGATAATAGTTCTTGGCATTGCCAACATTGCCAAAGTGTTTAGTTGTGAAGCGCTGACACTGCAGAGATATTGAGGTGTGATTCGTCAACCCGTAGTGTGTAGAGTTTTCAATCGCCGATGGTTTTATGATTACCGGGACCCGCAGTTGGTTTGTCGCTTGCCATTGCAGTTGTCTAGTGGACTATTCCCCCGACGTTTAGTGTTTTCAACTGCCAACCTTTAGCTTTTAGAGATTTCGATCGCCGACACTGCAGATGTGCTTAGAGTTGAGGCTCCAACTCATAGTATGTAGAGTTTTTGACGCCGATAGCTTTAGAGTTGCCGATCATAGATGATTTTATGTTATCGCGGGATCCATAGTGTGTTCACTATCCGTCGTTACGGCTATGAATAGGACTATTCTCCCAGCATCTAGTGCTTCTGACCACCGATGGTTATATACATGCGGAGCAGTATTTTATCTTTTCTCCACGGGTTTTGGTCGAGTCAAGGTCTTTTTCGAGATGAAGAGTGTAGTTTAGGGTTCAGTGTTTTGAGGATTGGCAGTTACATTGTTATGGTTCATGCTTTCATCGAAGGATTTCGAGTTAGTTCAGATGCCGCTTGGATTGAGATGAAGAGTCTGTTCTATTGGGCTTGTGATTTTAGTTTTGGACAGTGGACTTAGAGGATTTCAAGACACAAACTTGCAGGATTTCTTTTCCTTGTCATTCTTTCTTTTCATGCATTAATACTGCATATAGTTTATTTTACAGAATTCATATGGAGGAGGTAAAGAGATTGATACAGTTTTGTTATTTTGGTAAAAGCTTAATGGTCTAAGAACATGCTGTGTTTATGACAGAGAGTTGGCTAAGGAATGAAGAAGAAGAAATAAAGAGAGTTGTGGAGGAAGCAGTAACAAAGGAAGAGGAGGAAAGAAAGAGAAATGAGGAAGCAGAGATAAAGAAAAGAAAATAAGAAAGTGAAAGTATGAGATTAACAGGATCTCAAAAAGACCAACAGATTATTGAGGAAATCGATAATAGCAGAGGCCCAGGCTTGGAAAAATCTCATCAGCGACCAAGCTCGTCCCTCTTCATAAAGTGCTCTTAAATTTTAATTTAAAATATAACATGTATAAATTATGGGCACATACTACAAGACAAAAAATTTAGAACTAAAAGGTTGGGGTAGCCCAAAGGTCATCGATGGGCAGCCCAAAGGTTTTGTTTTTTTGTATAAATAAAGGAGAGTTTAGATGTAATGGGGGAATTTTTCCCAGATCATTTGTGAGAGTATATTGTAAGAAGAACTATTTCCTTTTGCAGTAAAAAATTACAAGTTTCCTATTGGAGAAAGCTTGGTGGAATGTTTCAAATGTTTTGCTATGGATCAGTTGAATGTGAACTATTTCGTTTTCAACTTATGTCCATTAACTGTGAGATCGTTATAACTCATTGAATCTATGTTCATGTTATGAATGCACTCTAGTTTATTCTATGAAATTTTCACTGTGAGTAATGAAGGTTGTCATAAACAATAAGCTATCTTGTTGTTCATATGTTTTGAAATAAGTATCAGCTATCTGTAATTTTTCTTAATGCATTCGCAGAAATACATTACTCATTGATAACTGATGATTTTTCTCCCTAGGGATAGGTTAGTTAGTTATATTTAGTTTCTTGTTGTGTGTGATTTAGATGTGAGAGAGTTAAGATGAGAGGTGAGAACCTGCCCATCACATTGTGACACTCCTCGTTATCTCTATCAATCTGCATTTTTAGATAGGCACTTGCACATCATACTTAAACAAAAAAAAACTAATAATATACATGGTGGACCAAACCATAACAGGTAAAACCTTTTAATTGGTTACTCGACCTACGGTAGTCGGACCGTAAACCGGACGGATTCCCCATACCAAACAGTAACGAGCTAGTTGAGAACATTTATTGGGGAGAATCCCTAAATGTTGTTACCTGCGATTTTCTAGGCCTCAACAGTTTTTGGCGCTAGAAGGAGGGCCACCAGTGCATGGCTGACGAGGAAACTCATTTCCTCGAAATTACTCCACCGGTGACAGTTCTGAAAGTAGTTTGTTTCACAATCCACTCTTGAAGATAAAGAGAAAGGGTATCTGTATCATGTAGATAACGAAGTAGTTGATGATCTGAGAAGAATTACTAGGGCATATGTGAAGAAGATCGGAGGATTACCGATTATTCCTGTCTTACCCAAAAGAGAATATCATAAGAAAGATCGCCCTAAGTTAGAAGATTCAATGTTGGTAGAAGATATTGAAGTATTGGTAGAAGCAACCTTAGAAGAATTTGACCAGCCTTTGAATCAATTGGACCCAGATTCACCTTAATGTTCACCTTGTCGGACCCCTGTTCAGTCACAACCTAATTCTCCACTCATAATTATGGCTCATATAAATGAAAACCAACCTCCTCCACCACCTGCTTGGAAAGCTAGGTCACCTTTAAATTTGACACCTCCCTTGCATGATTTGCCTCAAGCTTTTGACAAGATGTTACCCAAGTTTGAACTAGGTGAAAGAGTTTTGGTAGATGATCATTTACAAAGTTTTTACTTGGATATAGAAGGATTACAAGCTGGGGAGCATGAAGATGTAGTGTGTAGATTATTTGCCCACACTCTGAAAGGAAAAGAAACCTCATGGTATTTTTCACTTCCTGCAAATTCAATCACATATTGGAACACATTTGGGAGAATGTTTATAAGTAAATATGTAGTTCAAAAAACTCATGCAGCCTTGATGAAGGGGTTATGTGCTCTAAAGAAAGAAAGAAAAGAAAAAGTACATGATTTCACTAAAACATTTGCTACTTACCTAAAAAAAATTATTACAGCTGATAAGCCATATGAAAAAGATCTGATTGAATACTATACTTCAGCTCTAGGGCCTGACTTGGCCATGTTTTCTAAGATACCAGTCAAACCTATGTTATCAGAAACTTATGAAGAAGCTGAGAGGGTAGAGGCTGAGATGGAGATGATAGAAAATTATCCTGTGCAGTCGGAAGAAACAAAGTTTGGTGGTAAGAAACCTTTATTACTGACTAAGCCTAAAGATGAGAGATCATAGGATTTTGAAGGGATGTTGAAGATGATGCAAAAGTTATCCAACAAAGTGATAGATTTAGAGAGGGAAAGAGAGGCTCACAAATCATATAAGCCTTACTATAAGGGAAGGGAAGACAACAGTCAACCTAGGCCTCCTCCACATAGTCCTGCAGCAATGAATTTAATTGATGTAGCCATGGATAATTTTTGTACTTTTCATCAACAGCCTCATTCTGAGAAGAATTGCCCTTAATGGATAAGTTCTATGACGTTGGTAATGAATTAGTTATTGGACTCCAAACTAACAGAAACTGATAAAGAGGAAGAAAATGATAATCAATCCACAGAAAAACATGAGGAGGATACTCTGGTTTTATGGGACTGTGTCTCATTGTTTGATACCGAAGAGGAAGGTTCTCTGAAACAAGAGGAAACATAAAAAACCAATGTGACAACAAGAAGTCAGGGTTTGTTAAAAGAAAACAATTCAATACTTCCGAAGATCAAGAAACTTCAGGAAAATATGAAGAAGATACAAAATAACACTACAAATGTTAAAATATCGGAATTTACCATTTCAAGTCAAGATCCAAAGAAAATTAACATACCTATTAAGCCTGTTGAAGATAAAATTTATAATGTCAAGAGAAATATCAAAGAGCATGAGATGGGGTATGATATTTTGGAAGACATTAAAAAGGATAAGGCAAATATCTCATTGTTTGAAATGTCTAATGTACCTCAGCAGAAAGAGAAATTTTTAAAAGCACTTGAAGTACCAGAAGAAGAGCTTCCCACTAACAACCAACCTGAAGAAGAAGTTGTTGAAGCAAGTGTGGGAGGTAAGTCTAAGTTTAAAACCCCATCATTTCTCCTAACTTTTGAGATTTTAAACTATAATGTGCACAACTATTTAGTAGACTCAGGTGCATCAATCAATGTTATGTCAATTTCAGTCTGCAAGAGAATTAATGGATAGCCTAAACCATCCACTTGGCAAGTTATTCAATTAGACATGACAACTGTGAAAGTAATAGGAGAAATGGAAGATGTTCTAAGTCACTTATCTGCAAATGAGAAGGTATGTTAGTACATCGAGATTGTAGTAGCAAACATACCTGATGTTTATCGACTTGTTTTGAGTTGATACTGGTCAAAAAGGCTAAATGGATATGTAACACCCCGGTTTTGACCCCGTTTGCATTAATACATATGTTGTAAATAATCATGGTGAGTAGCTAAGGGCAAAGGTCCCACCATTGATTTAGTTATGTTATGTTTCAGATTGGAATGGTCACCGATAGTATATCGGGACATACGGCATATATTAAATTGTGACATCATGTAAATGTGGATTTTAATTAAATAACCCAACCAGCTATGTTCACTGCAACTAATTTGAGAAGGGGCATGATTCCTAAGGATAAGGAAGGGGAATGTTGAACTTTGAGTCATGGGGGAAAATCCATGTGTCACCACCCTGTTCATTTTGTTGTTAGTTGAGGCATCTAATTGCTGGTAGGAAAACCACTATGCCCACACTTTCACTCTCTCCACATGCGATTGCCGATTGTTTTTCCCACTCTCCCCCACTGCCGACTCTTCAGTTCCCTCATGCTGAGAAAAGTTAAAAGAGGGTCATAATTATTTGATTGGGGTTCATTCTATTTCTTCCTCACGGATTGCTGGCTACAAGTGGGTTCATCCTTTGCTCACGGAGAGGTAGTCTGCAGGGGTGTTCATCCTCAGGTTCACACAGGGAGTTTGTATCTTTTTCCACTATTATCAGACTACGTAGTGATCTGTTATTTCATCATGGAATTGTGGTAGGGATTTCATTCATAGTTATGTGCTTTTGTGATGTCTTTTTCCCCTCACACACAGATTGAGAATCGATTTCTTTCCCCATTGCTGTCTGGGTAATTTATCCAGCGATTATATTGAGGATCGGGTGCTGTGGGTTCATAGTCATTTGTGGACTGCTGTTTTCCCACATTTTACTTGACTATGTTTTCCCTTTTTGTGGTGGTATCACTTGAAGAATTGCTGAGAGTTCCTACGTTCTGGTTGATTGTGTTTTTACCTTGTAAAAGCTTGAATAGTTGTTTTCCTGCTTGTATGCAGTGGTTTTGTCCTCGAACTGCATTAGAGTGGTGAATGAGGGCCTGAGTTGCTTGATAAACCTAGTGGTTGAGAACCACACAAACAGAGATACTGAGCTGGCTTTTTTCTCCACAACCCCTGAATAGCACTAAAAGGGAGATTAGGGTCTGAGGGACTGCGTTGCAGAGAAGGGACTGATTTCCTTGTGTTGGGTGTGTGGGGGTGTTCTAGATGCTAGGTTGGTTCTGGTGTTGGTGTCTGTAGCTCTTTACTGAGCTCACCAGCTTAGAATTTAGCCTTTTCTAGCTCCTGGATGGCCTGATAAACTCAACTTTATTGGCTTGCTTGATTTGTTGTTCACGTGATAAACCCAATTGTGTTGGCTTAGCTGAACTATGTACCCTTGTAGTGTTGTTATCCTTGGCTATTTGTAAGCTTGTTAGTTCCTTATTCCTTGGGGAATCATGCCCGGCTCAGGGGTGACAACACTGCTGAGAGATTGAGGAGCACACGGGCCTATGGTTGGGTGGAACGTTGCAGCGACGTAGCTAGTTGTGGAACAAGCTCTTATTAAGATACGTATTCTTGCCTAACTTGTGTCTGCAATTATGTTTACCATTGATGAATGATGATATACATGTTAAATGCTGATGTGTATATGCATGAGTATTGATTGATATGTTTTGCTTCTATTCTGTATATCAATGATTATGCCTCGTAATATGTTTGATGTTTTAAGTATCATGCTTTAGCATTACATATATGTATGTTCATGTTCGTTGGGCTAGATGCCCAGATGATTTGATGTATAGTAGCGTCCTCTTCGTCGGTCGGAGGGTTAGGGATGTTACAGTGTGGTATCAGAGCTCTAGTTGCACTATGGGCCTCAATGGGCCGTGGCCCGTGAAGATGCAGTGACAGAGCTTATGTTGCAGCATTTGGGCCTCAGAGGGCCATGAGAAATAGTTAACAGAGGCAGGTTTCCTACTGCCCAGAAGAAACCAGGAGGAAAATTCAGAAAATTTTCTAAGTGTTTTAGCCGTCGGCACATTGGAACACTTAGACAGATGGATCGCCTATGCTTAGTTGATTGAGCACCACCGTTGCGGCTATCGTGTGGACTAAAATGCTGATGCATAGCGCTTAGTGGTCTCAACCGCCGACAGAAGAATAAAGTTTCGAAATTTTGTTTAAGTGTTGTGTTGAAATCATCGACAAAAGTTAGTTGATGAGACTACCGATGGACATTAGCGGAAATTAGTTGATGGAGCGCTCGCCATTGCAGAAGGCTAGAGAACTATGCGTCCGACGGGTAGAGCCTTTGACTGCCAATGGCGCAGAATTTTTGAAAGTTTTCTGAGGAATGGGATTATTGGCAATCGGAGGAGAATAGTCATTGAATTCGCCGAGGCATAGAAGATGGAAGAGTCAATACCACGGAAGACAAGGCAAGAATAAAATCCAAAATTTTAACTAAGGCACGAGATCATCAGCCATCGGGCAATGTTAGTGGATCAGATTGTTGATCGTAAAAGGTTCAATGAAGATGAACCACAGTTGCGACTGCTTAGACAACTATTCTGCCAATGAATTAGTCTCTCCACTCACCGATGCCACAGTGTTTAGAGAACAGTGGTTTCGAGTTCCGATAACATAACTACGGTGGCGTGAAGTGCTCGGGAGTGCCGACACTACAGAAGAGTTAGGGCTTGTGGAAACCACCGTTGCGGATGCCTAGAGGAATAAGTGTCCGATTCCACTCTAGGATGCTGCCCTGACCGCCGACAAAGCTTTGGTCCATGAAAATTATAACGGGATTCTTGGCCACCATTGCGGAATGATAGACCACTACAGGCCCGAGATGCTGGAAGGAATTAGATGAGCAACTCACCGATGCAGCAGAAGAAATTGAAAGTTTCAGCCGCCAAAACACCGGGGAGTTAACGGGGAAGAGATTCGATTAGAAGAAAACTTTGAAGAGTATGAGCCCATCGAAAAATTATTAACGATCAAGCCACCAATCGAAAAAGATCAAGGGATCATAAACCCTTTGTTGCTGCAGTTCAAAGCACTATCCACTCAATGGATAGTAGGCCTGATCACTGATAGATGACCGCGGAAACCGAAAAAGGATCACCTACCGTTGTTGCGGTAGCTTAGTGGACTGTGCACTCGATGAACAGTCAATTTGATCACCGGTGTAGATCAGAAATATAGTTGGTTTGACCACTAAAGAACCGGAAAGATAGCTGCGAAGAGGTCCGATTGGGCCTAAGGAAATTTGGGGTTTTCGAAGGATTTTCTTAGTAGTTTTTCAAGCAGTTTTCGACTGTCTTTCAGTCAGTTTTTAGTAGATTTCAGCAAATTATCAGCGGTCACAGGGCTGAAAAGAAAGAGAGAAAAACTTTGTATTTTAAGAAAAATTGTGTTTTAGGAATTTCTCGAAGAGGAAGGTAAGTAGTTTTGATTTATATTAATGATATGCATCTAAAAATTTGTTACCAACACATTGCAGAATTAGAGACAACTTCCAAGAGCAGTACTCCAGAAAGAACAGTGTGGTAAGGCAAGAGGTCATTCAGTCATGAGAACTAATGATGGGTATGATTCTCGGGATTCTTATGGGCGAGCAGAAGATGCCATGGGAGAAAATCTCTGTAATGGAAATGATGACATAGACTCTAATGGGAGGAGATTCCAGGGGACACCGTCCGAGGTTGCATCCACCATGAGAAGCTTGGTTAGATCCCAAGAAGAGCACCATCAGTTGAATGCTGCCATATTGCAGATTTTGATAGACTTGTAGAAAAGGATAGATTCTGGATGGGGTACATCAAGGCCAGAAGGCAGTAAGAGCAGCACTAGGAGAAGGAAAAGGACTTCTAGTGGACCATCTGATTCTGAAGATTCTAGTGGAGATACAAGTTCATCTTCTCATAAGAAAAAAATAAGAAGACACCATATGGATCGCTCTTGAGATGAATTTAGGAAAGCTAAACCTCCTACATTTGATGGTGAGATAAAGACGGGGCAAGAAGCTGAAGCTTGGCTTCTTGCGATAAAGAAGTACTTTCAAGTGCAGGATTATTCAGGAAACATGAAGGCAAAAGTTTCCATATTCAATCTGAATGGAAGAGCATCCATTTGGTGGGAACACTTCAAGCAAGTAAAGAGGATTAGTGAAAGGAAACTGAAGTGGAAACAGTTCAAGAAGTATTTCAGGAAGAAATACCTCTCTGACAGGTATTATGATGATAAGATCAAGGAGTTCCATGAGCTGATATTGGAAGAACAAACCATGGATGAATATGTAAACAAGTTCTTGTAATTGTTGAGGTATGTCTAGTACATTAGAGATGAAAAAGTGAAGATCCAACGGATTCTGAGTGGATTGCCTCAAGCCTATAAAGATAGAATTGAGTTTTACGAACCTAGGACCATTGAAGAAGAAATAAGGCTAAGTATTGCTATGAACAAAGCAAAGGTAAACCTGATTACCATAAGGCATGGAAGGACAAGAACAATGAGAAGTTTGAACAAACAAGGAAAGGTTTCAAACCTTCTAGATTGAGGAATTAGTAGAAGCAGCCATCCCAAGTTGCAAGTAATCCAGTTGTAGTGACAAGTGGAAATCCTAAAGAGCCACATCAGAATAAAGGTCCACTCAAATGTTGGAAATGTGAAGGACCTCACTTGAATAGATATTTCCCACTTGAGAATGAAAGTGCAAGACCAACTTATAACATTCAGGGAGCTGAAACAGTGGGTCAAGTAGCAAGAGCAGTCCCTAGAATTTATGCAGCACTGGAGGACCGCCAAGCAGATCACCTGTCAACTGTGGTTGAAGTTGTAGGTAAGATTGTTGAATAATCTATTTCTATTTTGATTGACCCTGGTTCTACTCACAGTTACATTACTCCTAGTGTAGTGGAGATTTGTGCTTTTAAGAAGGTAAAGCATGGAAAATCTTGGTTAGTTCAGCTAGCCACTGGGACTAAGAGAAAGGTCAGTGAAGTGGTAGAGAAATGTCCATTGGTCATGAATGGATTGAACACTGGTGTAGATCTGAATCTTCTACCGCTTGGTTCCTATGACGTTCTCATTGGAATGGATTGGTTAGAAGCTCACCGAGTGAAGCTTGATTGTTATAATAAGACTTTTGAATGCATGGATGAAGAAGGAAACCCAGTAGTGGTGAAAGGTATTTCGAAGTAATTTCGGTAAGACATGTTTCAGCAATGCAGTTGAATAAGTTCTGTAGGAAAGGTTGCCAGTTGTATGCAACTCATATTCTATAACCAATAGGAGATGAGACTCCTAGGTTGGAGGACTATCAAGTGTTATAGGAATTCAAGGATGTGTTTCCTGATGAAATTCTAGGGATTTTTCCAAAGAGGGACATTGATTTCACCATTTAACTTGTGCCAGGGGCAGCACCAGTGTCCAGGACACCCTACAGGATGAGTACACCAGAGATGCTACTGTAAGAGTTGTTGGAAAAGAAGTATATCCAACCGAGTGTGTCTCCTTGGGGAGCACCAGTTCTGTTTGTGAAGAAAAAAGATGGTACACTCAGGTTATGTATTGATTACAGACAGTTGAACAAGGTTACTGTGAAGAATAAATACCCTTTGCCTAGGATTGATGACCTCTTTGATCAAATGAGAGGAGCAAAGGTATTTTCCAAGATTGACTTGAGGTTTGGTTACCATCAAGTGAGAATCAAGGATGAAGACATTCATAAGACAACCTTCAGGACAAGGTATGGACATTATGAGTTTGTAGTGGTACCATTTGGTCTCACAAATGCACTAGCTACATTTATGTGCCTTATGAACAGCATCTTCAACAAGTATTTGGACAAGTTTGTTCTTGTTTTCCTTGATGACATTATCATTTATTCTAATAATGAGGAATAACATGAAGATCATTTGAGATTTACATTGCAAGTGCTTAGGGAACATCAGCTGTATGCAAAACTAAGCAAGTGTGACTTCTATAGAGATAGAATTCAGTATTTGGGTCACATTATCTCAGAAGAGGGTATATCAGTAGACCTTGAGAATATTGAAGCCATTATGAATTGGCCTACTCCAAGAAATGTAACAGATGTAAGATCTTTTATGGGACTTGCAGGATACTACAGGAGATTCATTGAGGGATTTTCCAAGGTTGTACATGCCATCACTTATTTGCAAAAGAAGGGGATAAAGTTCGAGTGGACTTCGAAGTGCGAAGAGAGCTTCCAGCAGTTGAAGAATCTTCTCACCAGTGCACTAGTATTGAAAGTTGCAGATCCAGAGAAAGATTTTGTGGTATGTACCGATGCATGCGGACAAGGGTTGGGAGGAGTCCTTATGCAGGACAACTACGTGATATGTTATGAGTCAAGAAAGCTGAAGGAGCATGAGAATAACTATGCCACTCATGATCTAGAGCTTGCAGCCATAGTGCATGCCCTCAAGATGTGGAGACATTACTTGATGGGTAGAAGATTTGAGCTTAGAACAGACCATTGTGGTTTGAAGTATTTTTTTGATCAACCTACTTTGAATGCTAGGAAAGCAAGATGGCTGGAATTTTTATGTGAGTTTGATTTTGAAATCAAGCACATAAAGGGAAAATAGAATAAGGTGGCTGATGCGTTCAGCAAGAAGGTACAGGAAATGCATGTGGAATCTCTTAGTATTTGCTAATCAGATTTAAGGTAGGAGATTGTTAATCATGTTGCCAGAGATGAATTGTACGAGCAGGTAAAAGACAAATTGCAGCAGCAAAGTCTTGAGAAGAAGTATGAGGGATATAAATTTGAAGAATATAGACTTATTACTTATAGAGGAAGAATTTATATTCCAAATGTAGCAGATTTGAGGAGAGTTGTTATGGATGAAATCCATCAAGCTCCGTATTCTGGTCACCCAGGATATCATAAGACAATTGCTACAACTAGAAAGTAGTACTTTTGGCCAAGAATGAAAAAGGACATGGCTGAATACATTTCAAGGTGCATGAATGTCAATGGATAAAGGTTGAGCATCAGCATCCAGCAGGATTGTTGCAGCCTTTGCCAGTTCTGGAATGGAAATGGGAAGTTATTTCCATGGATTTTATTACAAGATTGCCAATGACTTGGAGACAACATGATTACATCATGGTTATGGTAGACAAGTTGACAAAAGCAACACATTTTATACCAGTGATGTCTACCCACAAGACTAATGACATTGCAAATATCTTCATGAAGGAAATTTTCAAATTGCATGGATTACCGAAGGCAATAGTTTCTGATAGAGATGTCAAGTTCACTTCCAATTTTTGGAAAGGATTATTTGTGAATTTGGGTACAAAGCTAAACTTCAGCACTGCATACCATCCTCAGACAGATGGACAGATAGAAAGAGTTAATCAGGTGCTTGAACATATGCTTCGCATGTATGTGATGGACAAATAAACTAAGTGGGAAGATTACTTACACTCGGTAGAGTTTGCTTACAACAATGGATAGTAGGCATCCTCGGGGATGAGTCTGTATGAAGATTTGTATGGAACAAGGTGTAGGACACCAGTGACTTGGGATATCCCAGTGAACAGATTTGTGCTTGGACCAGAACTGCTCAAGGAAATGGAGCAAGAAGTTGTAAAGATCAGACAGAATCTGAAAGAAACACAAGACAGACAGAAAAGCTATGCGGATAAGCATAGGATGAATAGAGAATTTAGTGTTGGGTATCATGTTTACCTCAAAGTGAAAGCAAAGAAGAGTTCTTTGAAGCTTGGAAGTTGTGCCAAGCCGACACCTAGATATTGTGGGCCGTTTGAAGTGCTTGAAAGAATAGTGCCTGTTGCATATAGACTTGCATTTCCTGCTAGTACTAGAGCTCATAATGTTTTTCATGTTTCTTTGCTTAAGAAATATGTACATGATCCTAGCCATGTGATAAATTGGGATGTGATTCAGGTGGAACCCGAGGCAGAGTTCCAAATCGAGCCAATGCGCATCCTCAACAGGAAGGTCACAATGCTCTGGAACCAAGCCATAGGGCAGGTAAAGGTGCAATGGGAGCATTACGGACCTAAAGAGGCTACGTGGGAGCTGGAGGATGCCATGCAATCGGCACATCCATTTTTGTTCAAATTTTATAAAGCACTGAGGACAGTGCTATTAAAGGGGGAGGGGAATGTAACACCTCGGTTTTCACATCGTTTGCATTAATACATATGTTGTAAATAATCATGGTGAGGAGCTAAGGGCAAAGGCCCCACCATTGATTTAGTTATGTTATGTTCTGGATTGGAATGGTCACCAATGGTATATCGGGACATATGGAATATATTAAATTATGACATCATGTAAATGTGCATTTTAATGAAATAACCCAACCAGCTATGTTCACTGCAACTAATTTGAGAAGGGGCATGATTCCTAAGGATAAGGAAGGGGAATGTTGATATTTGAGTCATGGGGAAAAAGCCATGTGTCACCACCCTGTTCATTCTGTTGTTAGTTGAGGCATCTAATTGCTAGCAGGAAAACCACTATGCCCATGCCTGCAATCTCTCCACGCACGATTGTCGATTGTTCTTCCCACTCTCCCCCACCGTCGACTGCTAAGTTCCCTCACATTGAGCGGAGTTAAAAGAGGGCTGCAATTATTTGATTGGGGTTCATTCTCTTTCTTCCTCATGGATTGCTGGCTACAAGTGGGTTCATCCTTTGCTCACAGAGAGGTAGTCTGTGGGGATGTTCATCCTCAAGTTCACGCAAGGATTTTGTATCTTTTTCGACCATTATGAGACTGCGTAGTGATCTGTTATTTCATCATGGAATCATGGTAGGGATTTCATTCATAGTTATGTGCTTTGGCGGTGTCTTTTCCCCCTCACGTACAGATTGAGAAATGGTTTCTTTCCCCATTGCTGTTTGGGTAATTTCTCCAGTGATTGTATTGAGGGTCGAGTGCTGTGGGTTCATAGTCATTTGTGGACTACTATTTGCCCACATTTTACTTGACTATGTTTTCCATTTTTGTGGTGGTATCGCTTGAATAATTGCTGAGAGTTCCTATGTTCTGGTTGATTGTGTTTTTCCCTTGTAAAAGCTTGAATAGATGTTTGGCTGCTTGCATGCAGTCGTTTTGTCCTTAGACTGCATTGGAGTGGTGAATGAGGGCCTGAGGTGCTTGATAAAATTGGTGGTTGAGAACCACATACACAGAGCTAATGAGATGGATTTCTTCTCCACAACCCATAAATAGTACTGGAAGGGAGATCAGGGTTTGAGGGACTGCGTTGCAGAGAAGGGATTGATTTCCTTATGTTGGGTGTGTGTGGGTGTTCTAGAAGTCAGGTTGGTTCTGGTGTTGGTGTCTGTAGCTCTTCACTCAACTCACCAGCTTAGCATTTAGCCTTTTCCAGCTCCTCGATGGCTTGATAAACCCAACTTTGTTGGCTTGGATGATTTGTTGTTCACTTGATAAACCCAACTATGTTGGCTTGGATGAACTATGTACCCTTGTGGTGTTGTTATCCTTGGATATGTGTAAGCCCGTTAGTTTCTTATTCCTTGGGAAATCATGCCCGATTCGGGGGTGGCAGCACTGCTAAGAGATTGAGGAGCACGCGGGCCTATGGTTGGGTGGAACGTTACAGCAACGTAGCTGGTTGCGGAACAAGCTCTTATTAAGATAAGTATTCTTGCCTAACTTGTGTCTACAATTATGTTTACCATTGATGAATGATGATATACATGTTAAATGTTGATTTGTATATGCATGAGTAACGATTGATATGTTTTGCTTCCGTTGTGTTTATGAATGATTATGCCTCATAATATGTTTGATGTTTTAAGTATCATGCTTCAGCATTACATATATGTATGTTCATGTTCATTGGGCTAGATGCCCAAATTATTTGATGTACAGTAGCATCCTATTTGCCGGTCGGAGGGTTGGGGACATTACAGGATACTTCGCATCAAATTGGTCACATCTGTGGTTTCCTCATAAGGAAAGTCCCAATCAGATAAAAATATTAAGAGAGCCTCACATGAAGTACAATGTTACTCAGTTGGAGGGAAAAAATGAACCAGTGAATTTTGTGTTGGGAAATTACTTCATTGAATTGGAACTAGGAAATTACCAAATTGAAGAAGCCAACAATATATTTGACACCCAGCCCAATCTCCTTCGATTTTCACGAGCTGATGAGATTGGATGTAAAATAGTAGATTTAGTTTCAGATGTAGTTTTTAATTCAAGTTCTGTAGTACTAGATAATGGGTAGTCCTTTTCAAATTGCAGTCAAGCCTAGCCCCTCAACTCACAAGTTGCAAGATTTACAGGGGTGGGAAGAGAACTTACCAGTTAATGGTTTAGTTCTCCAGCTTTATGTTTCTTGATTTTTATTTCTTGGTTGTCTTGTACATAAATAAACTGATTGCTTTGTTTTGTTTTGATTTGCTTTTTTTGTTTATTTTAGTTACGGTTTGATTGATTTTAATAAAGAAGCAAATTTTTGGTTGCATGGAGTTCACCAGAATTTTGGTTTAACTAAAATCCTTGATTATAAGATTGTATACTATTGATTTATTTGAAAGAAATTCTTCTAGTTCAGTAGTTTTCCTAAATGGCTATGAACACATTGAAGTCCTACTTAATCCTTGTAAAATAACTTGGGATCAAAAGGTATGGAATACTATTTTGAGGCTCCATCCATCTCATGTCATTTAAAAATGTCTTAGGGGGTGATAGAAAAATACCCTTGGAGAGGAAGCATGGTAAACAATATATTATATTTAAATGATCCAATGCCAAGAATTGAAAGGCAAAAGGAAAATAAGAGTAAAAATATCCTAAGAAAAACAATATGTATCAAAACAAAGTATTGAACCATATGAGTACAAGATTGCCAAAGTTCTTCTCCATCCGTGAGCTGAAAATTAAATACATATCTCACACAAAAGGATATGCAAGAGCTTGAATAAAAAATTCAGAAGGCATGCAAGAGGACTCAGAAAGGGAAAAAAGTCCAAAAGCACAAAAGTGAAAAATGGCATGGGAATGAGGAACAAACGAATATTCTTGTTTACCATATGTTACAATCCTGTGGTGTCCAAGCTAGGAGCTACCCGAAGACAGAGGTAAAAATGAAACTCATATTTCTGGCCTCAAAAGAGTTATCTAGACTTTGAAATTTTGGTTCCCATTATCCCTGAATTGGACTATCATCAATGGTTAAAGTACATACATCTGCCATTTGGGAAATCTAGACATTTAGAAGAATTCAGCATGTTAGTATTCATTGTCAAAATAGTCTGTTGCTCAAAGAAGAAGTTGTCCAGAGATCTATGTTGACCAGGTAGTCACCAATTGTTGTAGTTGCAACCTTTTTTTCCCAAATTTTTAAAATTTTGGACCCTCCTTTCGTTTTTATCTACCCCAGGATTGTTTGATTTCTTTAAATCTGTCCTGGAAGTCTAGTTTTTTCCACTTAAATTGATCTTTGAGGTCAAAAAAATAGAAGACTGTGGAGCTTAATGTTTGATTTTTCGTTAACTATTTTTTCTCTTCTGTTTCGGAGGTTAAATGATCTAGTATTGACGTTTCCCTACAAAGAGTTCTTAACGTTTTTTATTTTTCGATGATTTTATTTATCGTTGTCGGAAGTCGATTGAAGAATGAATCGGGGCACTAGTATTCTATGCCGCTGATGTTTTAGAAGGAAAACAATGAACATCCTGATGATAGTCCTATTTTTCGCCAATGCACTTCATCTCCTCTGTATTATTTCTCAAAACGTTTTGTTTTGACTGTCGGTGATTTTGTTTTATCACTGTCGGAGTTTTAGTTGCCGATCGTCGATGATTTTATGTTATCGTAGGATCCGTAGTGTGTTCACTATCTGCCATTGTGGCTGTGAATAGGACTATTCTCCTGACATCTAGTGCTTCTGACCGTCGATGGTTATATACGTGCGGAGCAGTATTTTATCTTTTTCTTGTGGGTTTTGGTCAAGTCAAGGTTTTTTCTGAGATGAAGAGTGCAATTTAGGGTTCAGTGTTTTGAGGATTGGCGGTTACATTGTTATGGTACATGCTTTCATCGGAGGATTTCGAGTTAGTCCAAATGAGGCCTGGATTGAGATGAAGAGTTTGTTCTATCGGGCTTGTGATTTTAGTTTTGGATAGTGGACTTGAGGATTTCAAGACACAAACTTGCAGGATTTCTTTGCCTTGTCATTCTTTTTTTTCATGCATTAATAATGTGTATAGTTTATTTTATAGAATGCATATGGAGGAGGTAAATAGATTGATATAGTTTTTTATTTTGGTAAAAGCTTAATGGTCTAAGAAAATGTTGTGTTTATGATAGAGAGTTGGATGAAGAATGAAGAAGAAGAAATAAAGAGAGCTGCAGAGGAAGCAACAAGGAAGGAAGAGGAGGAAAGAAAGAGAAATGAGGAATCAGAGATAAAGAAAAGAAAAGAAGAAAGTGAAAGTATAAGATTAACAGGATCTCAAAAATACCAACATATTATTGAGCAGATCAATAATAACAGAGGCCCAGGCTTGGAAAAATATCATCAATGACAAAGCTCGTCCCTCTTCGTAAAGTGCTCTTAAATTTTAATTAAAATATAACATGTTGTATAAATTACGGGCACATACTACAAGACAAAAAATTTAGAAATGAAAGGTTGGGGTAGCCCAAAGGTCATCGAGAGGCAGCCCAAAGGTTTTGCTTTTTTGTATAAATAAAGGAGAGTTTAGATGTAATGGGAGACTTTTTCCCAGATCATTTGTGAGAGTATAGTGTAAGAAGAACTATTTCCTTTTGCAATAAATAATTACAAGTTTCCTGCTGGAGAAAGCTTGGTGGAATGTTTCAAATGTTTTGCTATGGATCAGTTGAATGTGAACTATTTCGTTTTCAACTTATGTCCATTAACTATGAGATCGTTCTAACTCATTGAATCTATGTTCATATTATGAATGCACTCTAGTTTATTCTATGAAATGTCCACTATGAGTAATGAAAGTTGTCATAAACAATAAGCTATCTTGTTGTTCATATTTCTATTCATGTTCATGTGTTTTGAAATAAGTATCAGCTATCTGTAATTTTTGTTAATGCATGCATAGAAATACATTACTCATTGATAGCTGATAATTTTGCTCCCTAGGGATAGGTTAGTTAGTTAAATTTAGTTTCCTGTTGTGTGCGATTTAGATGTGAGAGAGTTAACACAATAGGTAAGAACCTGTGCATCACATTGTGACACTCCTTGTTATCTCTATCAATCTTCATTTTTAGATAGGCACTTGCACATCATACTTAAACACAAAAAAAACTAAAAATATACACAGTGGACCGGGTCGTAACTGGTAAAATTAATTTGTTACTTGACCTACAGTAGCTGGATCGTAAACTGGATGGATTCCCCATACCAAACAGTAACGGGCTAGTTGGGAACATTTATTGGGGAGAATCCCTAATTGTTGTTACTTACGATTTTCCAGGCCTCAACACACTCCAATCAAATTTTTTACCTTTCTTGTAATGTTTCCAAAACATGAAAATAATATTTTTTTATTATGATAGAGTCAAAACTACCTATGCTGGACATTATTTTAACTTGTGTGGAATGTGTCGTACTTTGTTTACTGTACTGTAGAGTCGTAAGTTGTTCTTATGTTCTACTTTCATATTTATTGATGCAGTTATTTAATGGATACTTTTGTTGTCATGATGTTGCTTACTATCTTGATCTATGGTTACGAATTTACATGTATGTTAGTTAATTCAATTACATACTAACTGATTATAACATTTGATTATTTGTTGTGTAAACAATTATGACTTAACTTTGTTATTGGAAAAAGGGGTGGAGTGGCTTGACTAGTTTCCCTTGTAACCACTTGAGAGGTAACTATTTTCTACTTGTCACACCGGTCTTACTTAGTTCTTACGAACTAATGCATTTCTTTCCACTTTACATGCAGGTGCACTTGGTGACAGAAACTGCTCATAAAAGATGAACATGCCATGCTGTCCATTTCGTCACTAGCACTCAATTTTACAAATCTATCATAGTGACTATATGATGGTTGTTTAGATGATATTGATTCCAGGATGGATGGTTTACAATCTTGTGTTGCACGAGTTGTTATTTTTATTGTTACAGACTCTATGATAGTGACTTGGTCACTGCTGCACTTATTATTTGCATGGCACATACTTATAATGGTATAAAATACTTTATAAATTTTTTCATGCTTAAACATAGTCTTTGTGTATGGTTTTAATAGCTGGTGTAAGATTGTAAAAAAATTGGCCTACAGTACTCCATGGCATACTTCATATGCATGGAATTATGGCTTAAACCTTATGTAATTCAATGCACATTTGGGGTTTGTTGAATCACGTTGTTTTTGGGAAAGGTTCAATGGTTGGCATGAACTATACGATTATGGGTTCAGAAAGCATTAATGGAGGCCAAGGTGGCGACATAAATGCACCTTGGGGAATGTTACCTTCAAGCTTAGGGATTGGGATCTTGCGTTAGTTTGGTCATTCATAGCATAGCTGCGTGAGCTCTACCTATGTGTTCTGTGGTGGTGTGGAACTTCGATGGTTTGGTCATGTTGATAGGTACGTAACCATCACTGGTTTGGCAGCGTTGTTGCATGTTCGGTTTGGTTTCTAAGCGTACTTATCATCATGGCCTCTTCTCTGTGTTGTAGGTTGCAGGGTGTGACGAAATTTGTGGGTCGGGGTTTGTACCCATTCAGGTAAGCCTACTATAACAAGTACTTAACTTGTTCCCTCATTTTCTTAGTTGTTGTGACAGAGTTATTACTCTTCGTGGGTTTGAATGCTTGGCTTTGGTTTCTAAATGGTCACATTTTTGGAAGGGGTCCGTATGAAATTTTAAAGGGTAAGCATCATCGATGTGTTAATAATTGGGGATTTTCCTTGTTGGGATTAGTGCCTTCGGCCTAGAACTTTAATATATTTGGATTTGTTAATGGAAACTCTGTGTGGAAAATGTGACTCGATAACTCTCGACAGGCTCTGCGTATTGTAAATAGAATAATTTTATTGAGAAAGGGGAAGCACCATTTCTTGCAATGGTGCAAGTCCAAGTTTAAACGACTGTGTAAATCCTTAATGGTTTTGATAATGATTGTTTTTATAAATATTTAGAGCATATGCATATGATGTTGATTTTGCGGTTATAATTCTTATTTAATGGACGGTGTGTAATCGAAATCCTTGTTTGAATTATTGTATGGATAAACATTGATAGCATTGTTGGATTTAGGGGTCATGCCATATGTGGCATTGGAGTTCCCACCATTTTAGCTGCGATAGTGTATTGAACAATTGCATTATCACTTTTATGGATGAAACTTGTTTATGAATAAATATTTATGTTTAAAAATGTAGGAGCCATGACCGGGTTTAACCCTTTGATGGGTGTCATTTCTATTCTCATAGTGTTGGAAGGGTTGCGCTAATGTTTAAGGGATTTGTTAATAGATAGGGTCGAGGGCCATGATTACAGTGGGTAATTTTATATGGGTCTTTCGACCACTGTGTAGATATTAGATGTATTTTAATTTACAAACTGTGTAATTATATAGCGTGGCTTTAATAGTGGAATGCTACAACATGAGGTAGAAACCAAATATTGAATCCTACATGAGTCATCACGGTGACTTGTAAATAAACAAACCCTACAAGAAAAGATCTTGGGTCGTTATGGTTGTAAGGCTTTAGAGATGTAAGGTTTCAATTTGGCATAACGCCTACATGAATTGATCCTTCGACCTCTTTGTATTTATATTTATGTTTTTAATGAATGTTGTACATAGCATTATGGTTGATTTATTTCGTTGGGGCTTTTGTTATGGCATGCTATTCTTATAATGTAGTTTGTAAGTATTTAAAGGGTTTGATTTATTATACATGTAATGGATTTATTATGTTGATAGTTTCTTTACTGCATACGTTTTCGTGGATGTATTTGGTATAATAAACATATGGTTTTATGCGGATTATTGTTTATATTCTCAGACCATTAGATGGTCTCGATGTTTGGACTGTAGATTCGATTTATGAAATTATTTGATTAATGGGAAAATATATTGTTTAACCTTGGTTCTAATTGATAGAAATATATATACGGACCCTAAGAGGTCTTCGATGGGTTTTAATTTAGCTTTAACTTTTTGAATTGGTGATTATTCTTAAATATAGAATAATGTGTTTATAGTATTGCTTCATTTAGAATACTGTTCTATTTATACTTGATATAATGTAAATGATTTATTTATTAGGTTCAGTTTACTTTAGTTAACTGTATTTTAAATTTATGTTTGGTTTATAGCTTAACCTAAATTAGTCTTTTATTCCTAATTATAGTTCTGCTAGCAATATGAAATGTGTCAGTAGAGTTCTCAAGTACGTAAACATGTAGGCATTGTTATAGTAATTCCTACGTTTTAGGAAAACAAAGTTTAAGTTGTAAATAAATGAAAAAATAAGTATAATAGAAATAAACCCTAAATATTTCTTAAATAGGAATTAATTTACAAACTTATGGTTTATAAATAAAATGTAAACCCTTAAATATTTCAACGGGAAAACAAATGTAAACATAGGGTTATAAATATAACATAAACACTTGCATATTCTAACAAAAAAATATACTAGACAATGAAAAAGGAAGTCAAGAACCTCATACATGAAAGGTGAAGCTATTCTAATGGCTAAAACCTACACACACAATTACCTAGCATTAACAATTCATAGACAGATCTAACCTTTGTATAGATGACCAAATAACTTGAGAACTACCATGTTCCACCCAACCATGAGCTGGAACCGTTCCTGGTTTTAATTTGGATCCCCAGAGTTGGTTCCAACATGCAAGTAGCTTAGAGCTCCTAAGGTAAGGCTTCCCTAATTGGTATATCAGGTATGGATCAGTTCTCCTTTTTCCTCTTAGGAAAATGTTCTCCAAGAACTCTCTTGAGAATAATTAGGTAGAATAGTGACTCCCAAAAAGATAGAAGAGATCACCAAGCCTCTCTTTGGATTGAGACTTTATATACAGAATTTTCAGTTAGAGGGGCAGCGAAATCAAGAATCATTTGATTTCTTGATTTAACCATTTTTATTTAATTTAGGTACTTTTAATATTTTAACTTAGGAACTTTTAACTAGTTCCTAATAGGACTTTTGTACGTATTACAATTTTCAATTTTCTTTTAATAATAATAATAATAGATGGAGCTTTTCCTTCTTTCTTACATTATTAATATTATTACTATGATTACTCTTTATACATACCATGTATAAGATATATAATAATATATTAATTGTTAACATTTGGCTTTGGGTATCATATGTTATGATCCCTAAACTTATGACACTTTCTTCATTAAGGTCATCAGGTAGGTGATTAGGTATACTAGGCTAGGAAAATCTAAACATCCTTGCATGTTGCATTCCCTCCTATAACATGGTAGCTCTTCAGTACTTGATCAGATACAGAAATTTAAAATTTCATTTAATCACTTATAAATAAGTAAGATGAGATCAATATTTTTATCGAGTCGTTTTCACTCGACATAATTAATTCTTTTCAGTAACTCCTAGTTCTTATCCAGAGCCCATACTCAACTCTAAAAATAGGGAGTTACAAACTTAGTGCAATTCTAGAGCTCCTCTCTCAACACTAAGGCTAGGATGTACTTGTAGGATACACCTAGGGATACAATGGCTAAGGATCTGATGTTTCGGAGCTTATTCTCAACATCAACATGGAAGGCTCCAGGGCTTATGCCCAACACTTCCAATTTATATTTTCATGTGTTCCAGAGCTCCTCGCTCAACATGAAACATCTCATCAATCCTGTGCTTCAGGGTCCACGCGCAACATAAGCCAACATATATATATATATATATATATGCAATTGGCTTACATCCAATATATCAAAAAAATAATCATGTTCATATCTAGTGGGTTCTTTGACCTAGGTATATCAAAATAAAACATCAAGGTAACATCATAATCAATGGGGCTCATGCCCATAAGTGTTAGGTCCAAAATTTAGGATATTACATCCCTCCCTGCTTAGAACTACACCGTCCTTGGTGTTTTAGGTACTCGAAATGAAATCATGAAACAAGGCAGGGTAAGCCTTTCTCATGGTGGCTTCATTCTCCCAAGTAGCCTCATCCACTTCGAATTGCTTTCATTGCACTTTCAACTGGACTATGGTGCACTCCCTAAGATGCACCTCTCTCTTGTCCAATATATGAAAAGGTTCAGGGGAAAACTCCCCTTTAGGTTCCACCTATAATAAGGACCAATAAATCACATGTTTAGTATCATAAACATATTTATTTAATAAAAATGCATGGAAAACATTATGAACTCTTATGTGTGCGGGTAACGCTAGTTCATATGCTACTGGCCCTCTCTTGGCCAATATCTCAAATGGTCCACAAAATCTAGGTGCTAACTTACCACACCTACCCAAGCTCAACAAGCTTCGTTTTTCTTTTACTTTCAAGTAGACATGATCACCTATTTGATAGTCTTTATATTTTCTTTTCTTATCCTTCTATCTTTTCTGGTGGTCTTGTGCTTCTTTAAGGTTCATCTAGACCTTGGTAACCAACTTTTCCAAGTCCTTTAACATTTCAGTGTTGATGCATATGTAACTTCGGAATGTATTCTTCTATGTATCTTATGTATTGTAACCCGATGTTTATTCCGGGATGTCTCTATTATGTATTTGAGTCATGTGGTCATGCCCCGATGTTCCGATTGGGAGGATTAATAATGTAATCAAGTCATATCAAGTCATTAGGTAAGTCCCCACAGTTTCGGGGCACTTGAGTTATTATACACTAATTAAGGTGTAGGCTCGAGTAGAGAGTGAGCATATGAATATAAATAGAGAGTGAGAGTCTCTCTATTTATCACTTGTGAAATACATCACTTTCTCTCCCAAGTGTGGTACACTACTGGAGAAGGAAATTTTGGGACTAGACAAAAGACAGAAGACTAATGCTGTTTTGGGATATCTCTTACTATTTTGGTGTTGATTCTATCTTAGAGGAAGTTGCGGGGTTTTCTCCTTTATGGTTTCCCCGAGAAAAACTCTTTGTGTCTCTTGTCTCTTGTGACGTGCTTGTGTTTTATTGTTGTGCTTGTTATTCTCTCAGTGAAAAGATCCTAAGATCATAATGCTAGCTTAAATGTGATGAAAAACTAACATGGTATCAGAGCTAACCTGAGAAGAAGACATTGTGCAGCTATAGGAACTAGGGATTCCTATTTTGTGGATCTTCCTCCATATATTTTCAGCAAAAGTATGCTAAGATGACTCCCCATTGAAGGGCGCATCTTTCTGTCGAAGCGGAATTTGATTCCGAGCATTTTCAGTCTTCGATGTGGAAATTAGGGATTTCTACAAAAGATGAATTTTTGAGTGAGACCATCATAGGGTTATTCTCCTCATCAAAACCGAAGTTTAGAGACCTCGATCAAGAAATTTGGTTGGGTAAAACTCCAGGAAAGTCAAACCCTAGTTTGACCCTGAGCTAGGAGAAACCCTAAATACTAAAAATGCTAAGTTTTGGTACAGTCGCTATATTCTGAGATTGGTGAAGTCTCAAAAGTTGAACATTGCAGGGGACAAATATAAAATCATGATGAATCTTGTGTCCAAACATCAGACTTAGATTCACTGTAGTCCAGGAGATATGATCTCTCCAAGTTAGGGTTCCAGCCTCTTCCAGAATTCATCCCTGAACAGGACATCTGGGGAGATATACAATATATTGAGCTACAGAGGTCCAAATGGAATTCTTGAAGATGTCCAGAAAGGGCACGGACTGTACCTTGGGTGGTCCAAATATTAGACTCGGAATATGAACCAGTGACACGTGGCATTCCATACAACTTCGCTGTTCTGAACAGTCCTGTAACATGTCACCTTGGGAAAAGGATCATAAATCCCAAATGGTGAAACCAATTCTGATGAAACCTATATTGTTGGATCAGGGACATGCGATGTTACCTTAGTGAGAAATTTCAGACATAGAGAATCAGTAATTTCGGAGATATCATAGAAACAGTAACAAGAATTTCTGCATAAGAAATCAGTAATTTAGGGCTTCCTGTTTCGGGAGCTTCCCTCCACTTTTTTCAGAAAAGGAGTACATTGGATAGCTCCATTTGAAGAGATATATCTATTTGTCCAATTAGATCTGAAAGTTTCCAAGTTTTGAAAAATAGGGTTTCTGCGACAAACCCTAGATCAACGAACTCCGGGACAAGGACGGACACCTCAAATCGGTAAGATCTAATCTTTTGTATTTCCATTTGAGGTTCTCATTTCAATATGATCTATCACAATAGCTTGATGATAAGCTTGGTGAAGTTGACAACTTCCAAGCATAGAATTATTTGACCTCTCTGAAGAAACTGGATTGGACACCTACATGAGTATAAAGGTTCCAGTTTCAGAGGGAGACAAAGCCAAAGAAGACATCATGCTCATGCTGCAGAGGATGATGAACCATCCAGAAAGAGATCCATATATGAAAGTGAAGATTCTTCAAGCGAGGATGAATATGTTCTGATATCATCTCTCACAGGTAACATTACTCATGGAAATTATGATTGGCTTCTAGACAGTGGGGCTTCCAAACATATGACGGGATTCAAGGAATCCTTTGTAAGACTGTTAGACATGAATCACCTCACAAGGTGAAACTAGGAGATGACTACCAATATCCAATAAAAGGTAGTGGGGAATCTTCATACAAGCTAGACTCTGGTAAGTCTCTAACAATGAAAGAAGTATTGTTTGTTCCAGGACTTAAGAAGAATCTTCTGTCGATTTCAGCCTTGGATGCAAAAGGAACGTGGGTTGCATTCATCGATGGTCAAGTCATCATGTGGCCAAAAGGAAAGAAAATTGATGATGCGGTAGTGATTGGAGAACAAGAAGGAGGCTTGTACAAATTGAAGGGTCATCCAGAACAAGCCTTGATCCATGATACGGTAGATCCAAATGAGCTTTGGCATAGAAGGCTTGCACATGTACACTACAGAGCACTACCTATTGCATTCCAAACAAAGCATGATGGAGTTTGCAAAGGATGTGTGAAAGGGAAGAATACAAAGAAGACATTTCCTAGTAGCAAAAGCAAAGCCAAAGGCATTCTAGAAATCATCCACTCCGATGTATGCGGTCCAATGTCATCAAACTCACTAAGTGGGTATGCATACTATGTTTCTTTTATTGATGATTTTTCTAGAAACACATGGATTTACTTTATGAAAAACAAAGATGAAGTGTTTAGCAAGTTCAAGGAATTCAAAGCCTTGATCAAGAACCTTACTGAAAAGAAGATGAAGACCATTTGATCAGATAATGGTGGAGAATTCACTTCGAATGAATTCAAAGAGCTATGCAAAGAAGCAAGGATTAAGAGGGAGTTGTCAACTCCTTATAATCCACAACAGAATGGGGTTGCAGAACGGAAGAACAGAATTTCAAGCTATTTGAAGGGAAGAACAAAAATTAGAATATGACCTAAAGAATCCAGTTGAAGAATGTGAATATCTAGAATGCAGAGACCATGCAGTCATAAGAGTCTCTCAAATCAAGAACAACTTGAAGCGGTAAAAGAAAAAGTGAAGAATGCAGAAGTGATGATGGCCACCTTGAATGGCCTCCCAGGATCGTGGAGTTCATTCAAGGAATGTGTTCCAGAAGGAAGTGATTACTTTCAGCAAACTTTGGGAAGAAAAAAAAGCTTGAATCATAAGAAGAGAAGAGAAGAGGGGTGCAATTGAAGATCAAGATATCGCCATCCAAAGAAGATTCCTCAATCAATGAGGAATATGAAGAACTCAACTCTTG
>LPNX010247026.1:118719-147144 GCA_001517045.1 Pseudotsuga menziesii
TCAATTGCATTTGACTTGTAGGAAATATCGCATACATAATCGCCTACAAGCAAAAGAATGAAGACTTGTTCTGAAGAACAAGTGACGACAGTTCAGAGACAAAGAATAATATGATGAGTGCAGTGACATCATTGATGCAGAACCTTCCAGCCACCAAGAATAAAGGGAAGATCAGTTCAAGAAGAATGATGTCAGGGCGCAGTATCGAGACCTGAAGAGAAGTTCATAGTTCCATCATGCATTAGATGGAGACATCGTGGGATACAAAGCAAGATTCGTAGCATGAGGCTTCTCACGAAAGGAAGGCCTAGACTACAAAGAGACATTTGCAGCCAGTAAGAGTTGAAACACATACATGATGAGATTGATGAAGATATTAACCTTTGCTACAAGGTTGAAGATGCAAGTCTATACACTAGATGGTCACATAGAATATTAGTAGCATAGGAAGCTACTTGTCACTCCGGTACAGAATGTTTTTAGTGCATAGAGCACAGAAGACAGAGGGAGTATGATGCCTCACTTTAGAGGGAGTGACTACAGAAGATCTAAGGTTCGACATGGTACGACAGGATGGGCAGATTACTGATGACTCTAGGTTTTACTGAGAGTAAAGTGGACTCCAACCTTTGCTTCAAGGTTGAAGGCGGAAGACCAGTAATGTTCCTGTTATGTGTCGATGCACTACTGTTCTAGGCATGGAGGTGTGGACAAGGGAAGTATGCAGTAGAGATCCTAAAGAGGTTTGGGATGATGGACTGCAAGACTATGGCCACACCTATGGCATTGAACATGAAGCTATTAAGTGATGCTTCATCAGAGATGGTTGATGCTATGATGTATCGTCAGATGATTGGGTCATTGATTTGCCTGATGAACACGAGACCAGACATTTTCTTTGCTGTGACACCTTGAAGAAGTACCTAACAGATCCGAGAAGTGTTCACTTGATGGCTGCAAAGCATATTCTGAGGTACCTGAAGGGTACAATTGATTATGGGCTCAAGTACGATGCGAATCAGAAGATTAACCTGGAGGGTTATGTTGATTCAGATTGGGCAGGCAATGCCATCGACAGGAAGAGTACTTCAGGATGTTGCTTCAGTATGGGATCAGGTGTGATCTCTTGGTTTAGCAGGAAGCAATCCTATGTGGCACTGGGTACAGCTGAAGCAGAGTACATCGCAGCTTGTTCAGCTAGTTGTGAGGCAGTATGGCTGTGGAAGCTATTGTCTGATATATTTGATCTCCAGCTGGATGCTACTTGTATACATTGTGACAACCATAGTTGCGTGAAGTTGTGAGAGAATCCAGTGTTTCATGACAGGTCAAAGCATATCGAGATCAAGTATCACTATATCAGGGATATGGTGTAGAGAGGAGCAGTGAAGCTCCTGTATGTTGCGACGAAGGAACAGATAGTTGATGTATTGACGAAGCCATTGGCTAGGCTGAAGTTCAAGTACTTCAGAGAGAGACTTGGTGTTCTCCAGATCGAGGCTTCCTCCCAGAGAAAGTGATGAGACCCATAGCCATTCTGACATGGTGAGAGGATTGGTTCCTTCCATGGTCAGATGTAAGGGCTGAGCCATTCTGTCATGGTGAGAGGATTTGGTTCCTTCCATGTCAGATATGAGTGCTAGAGATCCAAAGCCATTCTGACGAGCAGGTCAGATGTAAGGGCTGAGCCATTCTGTCATGGTGAGAGGATTTGGTTCCTTCCATGTCAAATATGAGTGCTGACTGCCATTCTAGGAATGGAGGCACCTGGTCAGTTACCAGGATCACTTAGTGTAGGACTGCGTAGCCATTCTGACGTGATAGAGGGATGTGTTCCCACTTGATCAGATGTAAGGGCTGAACCATTCTGTTCATGGCTAAAGGATTAATTTCATTCCATGTCAGATGTGAGTGTTGGCTATTTTGACGAGCAGGTCGGATGTAAGGGCAATTGATATTCTCTAGGATAATGGAGGTGCCTGGTTAGTTACCAGGTAGCTCAGTCGAGGACTGGGGGCCATTCTGATATGATTGTTGGGATGTGTTCCCTCATGATCAGATATGAGTGCATGCCCTTCCATCATTGTGAGCAGGATGTGTTCCCTCCTGGATGGATGTAAGTGCTGAGCCTTTCCACAGATGATAGTAGGTGTGTCCTATCATGTTGGTGGATGTGAGTGTTGTACCTTTTCACAGATGATAGTAGGTGTGTCCTATCATGCTGGTGACTGTAAGTGCAGTTCCATTTCACAGATGGTAGTAGGTGTGTCCTACCATGCTGGTGATTGTAAGTGCAGAGCCTTTTCACAGATGGTAGTAGGTTTGTCCTACCATGCTGGTGATTATAAGTGCTGAGTCTTTCCACAGATGGTAGTAGGTGTGTCCTACCATGCTGTTGGATGTGAGTGATGTGCCTTTCCACGGATGATAGTAGGTGTGTCCTATCATGCTGGTGGTTGTAAGTGCTGAGCCATTTCATAGATGATAGTAGGTGTGTCCTATCATGATGGTGAATGTGAGTGCTGGGCCTTTCTGATGTGATTATAGGAATGGTTCTTATATGATCAGATGTGAGTGCTAGGCATGCCTTTCTGATGAGTAGGTCAGATGTAACTACTGGGTGAAGACCTACATGAGGGTAGGCCTACAACCAACATGAAAAAGGGCTGGCTCTATAGAACTTCCTGTGACGAGAAGAATCATGAGATAGCACCAGTGTTGATTCAGATCGAGTGATGATCCAGATCCAGTAATGATGATCCAGCAGTAATGATCCAGATTGAGTGATGATCCAGATCCAGTCTAGTGATGATGATCCAGATCGAGAGATGATCTAGATCCAGTGATGATGTTTGATGATGATCCAGATCGAGAGATGATCCAGATCCAGTGATGATGTTTGATGATGATCCAGTTCGAGAGATGATCGAGATCCGAAGATGACTTGAAGACAAAGATGACTTGAAGACAAACATGATTTGAAGATGAAGATGACTTGAAGACGAGATGATCCAGCTGATACAGAGAAGAAGACCAATGCTGAAAATTGTGTCGAAAGAATACCTTCCTAGTTAAGAGGGAGTGTTGATGCATATGCAACTTCGGAATGTATTCTTCTATGTATCTTATGTATTGTAACCCGATGTTTATTCTGGGATGTCTCTATTATGTATTTGAGTCATGTGGTCATGCCTCGATGTTCCGATCGGGAGGATTAATAATGTAATTAAGTCATATCAAGTCATTAGGTAAGTCCCCACAGTTTCGAGGCACTTGAGTTATTATACACTAATTAAGGTGTAGGCTCGAGTAGTAATTATTAGGTTGAGCCTATGTGTGAAAAGGCAATTCAAGTGAATGGATGAATATAAATAGAGAGTGAGAGTCTCTCTATTTATCACTTGTGAAATACATCACTTGCTCTCCCAAGTGTGGCGCACTACTGGAGAAGAAAATTTTGGGACTAGACAGAAGACAAAAGACTACTGCTGTTTTGGGAGATATCTTACTGTTTTGGTGTTGATTCTATCTTAGAGGAAGTTGGAGGGTTTTCTCCTTTATGGTTTCTCTGAGGAAAACTCTTTGTGTCTCTTGTCTCTTGTGATGTGCTTGTGTTTTATTGCTGTGCATGTTATTCTCTCAGTGAAAAGATCCTAAGATCATAATACTAGCTTAAATGTGATGAAAAACTAACATTCAGGACCTAGCATGAGCTGATCCACCAGGCTATCCCAATTAACCGGTGTTCTACACTTCTGTCCATAGAGTACCTCAAAAGGACTCATCTTGGCGGAGGTCTGGTTTCCATTGTTATGCGCAAACTCTACAAGATGCAGGTAATCTTCCCACTTGGTGGGGTTGTTAATGACATACATTCTATGAATGTCTTGAACAATCTGGTTTACCCTTTCTGTTTGCCTGTCTGTGTGCAGGTGATTAGCAGTACTAAATTTCAATTACGTCTCTAATTCGAAGAATAGAGATCTCCAAAAATTTTCGGTAAACTTAGTATCTTGATCTGAGATGATTTCCTTGGGTATCCCATGCAATCTAAATATCTCCTTCAAGAAGATATTGACAATGTGTACTGCCTTTTAGGTTGAATTCACTGGAATGAAGTGTGCTGCTTTTGAAAATTTGTGAACTACTACAAAGATAGATTAATTTCGTTTCTTACTCTTAGGTAGATCAATGATAAAATCCATACTAATGACCTCACACTTCCATTCTGGAATGGGTAATGGCTGCAACAATCCAGAAGGATGCTGATGCTCAGCTTTGACGAGCTAACATTCCTGATGTTTCGCAATAAACAACGCAATGTCGGCCTTTAACTTAGGCCAAAAAAAGTGTCTCTTAATGACAGATATCATCTTTTGATATGCCAGATACCCCAAGTAGGGTGTCCGATGAAATTTCGTGAGGATTCTAGACCGAATGTCCCCTCCTTCTAGAACGTACAATCTCTCATTGGACCATAGCAGTCTTGTTTCGTCTACCTTGTACTCTTTTTGTTGTTGAAACAGCCTGTCCTCTTAGACCTTCTTGAGTATTTCTACATAGAAAGGGTCGACTCTATTGGTCGTTCTAATCCTATCGTGTAAATCTAAATCGTTTTTTCTTAAAGTCACCTCATATATCATGTGATTTTGTCGACTCAAAGCATCAGCAATCTTGTTTTCTTTGCCCTTAATATGATTTAGCTTGAAATAGTACTCGCTAAGGAAATCCAACCATCTAGCTTTCCTCGCATTCAGATCCGACTGCTTGAATAAATACTTCAAACTCATATTGTCTATTTTCAAAAGGAATTTCCTTCCCATGAGGTACCACCTCCAGATATTTAAGGCATGGATGTTTGATTATAGCTCAAGATCATGTGTGGGGTAGTTCTTCTCATGTTATTTTAACTTTTGTGATTCATAGCACATCACATAATCATTTTGTAAGAGGAATCCTCCAAGCTCTTCCTTGCTTGCATCCCTACAAACAATGAAATCCCCATAAGGATCCACAATTTGTAGTATCGGTGTGGTCGTCAAAATATGCTTAATATTTTGGAAGCTTTCCTTGCACTTGGTCTCCCATAAGAACTTATTTGCATTATTTTGCAAAGCGGTCATCGTACAATCCATTCTCGAGAAGTTATCAATGAACTTCCGGTAATATCTGGCTAATCCCAAAAAGGATCTAATTTTGGTAAAACTAGTAGGGGTAGGCCAATCTTCTATGGATCTAATATTTTTCAGGTCCATAGCTATCTTTGTCTCCTAGATGATGTGACCCAAGTACTGTATCTGTGATTTGTAAAAATCACATTTAGTAAACTTGGCATAAATATGGTGTTCTCGTAACACCCGTAGTATTATGCAGGTGTTCGTCGTAATCCTCTTTACTCTTAGAGTAAACTAGGATGTTGTATACAAATACCAAAAAAACTTTATCCAGATATTTACTGAATATACTGTTCATTATACACATAAATTTTGTGAGTGCATTAAGGTCAACCCGAACGACAATACTGCAAACTCGTAGTGACCATATCTTGTACGAAAGGTGGTTTTGTGAATATCGTCGTCACCAATTCGTACCTGGTGGTACACGGATCGCAAGTCAATATTTGAAAATATCTTGGATCCTCCTACTTGATCGAACAAGTCATCGATCCTAGGGAGTGGGTATCGGTTCTTGATAGTCATCTTGTTAAGCTGGTGGTAATCGATGCACATCCGCATCGTACCATCCTTCTTCTTTACAAAAAGTATTGGTGCTCCCCAAGAGGGCACACTTCGTCAGATATATCCTTTCTCTATCAACTCCTACAACTGCAGTTTGATTCCCACCAACTTTGGTGCACTCATGTGATAAGGGGATTTTGAAGCCAGAACTGATCCTGGTGTCATTTCTATGGAAAATTCTGGGTCTTGTTTCAAAGGTAATCCTAGGATTTCCTCAGGGAATACATCATTGAATTCTACAAGAACAGGAAATTCCTCTATGTGTTGTTCTCTCTCAACCTCTATGTCTTGGATATTTACTACAAACAACTTGCATCCTTTCCTAATGCATTTCTTTGCCTCTAAAGAAGATATGTTCCTTACAAAAACTTTCTTTGGTATGCCTTGAATCTTCACTTGATTCCCTCAGCTATCTATACACAATATTGACTTGTATAAGGAATTGAGTATGACATGGTGTTATTCCAACCAGTCCATGCCAATAAGTATATCATGCGATCCTAAGGGTAGGATGTTCAGGTTTACTTTCGTAGGAAAACCATTCAGGTTTACCTATCAATCTTTAACTATTTCCAAAACTTTATGTTTCATAACTATGTCTAATTGTACCATCCAAGGTTTGTATACATCAACAATTGTCTAACTTTCCCTAGTTTACATACATCAACAATTTTAGGCGATACATAGCTCCAACAATCACCGGGGTCAATCACTATTGAAATAGAGGTGTTCAAGATCTTACCTACTGTCTCAACCATGGTAGTCTGATGGTCTTCCTACCAACCATCCAAGGCTGCATAAATATGTGGTGTTTCAACTATTTCCTCTACCATTGCTTCTTCTTGTAAGTTGTGCAAGACCCCATTGGTATTGTTCTTACAATCTTGGGCATAATGAGGCCCTTGGAATTTCCAACATTTAATCTACAGTGGGGAAACATTGGATCCCCCAGTTGCTACTGGTTTGTTAGCATATGGAGCTGGTACATATGGCTTTGTGCCTGATTTGTTGAATTTCTTGTTGGCCAGAAAACTATTGTTCTATTTTCTTTATGGTGGTAGGTTAAAACCTGGTTTGCAGTTGTCAGAGAAGTTCTTAGACCCGTTTATGTTTCTATTTATGTTCTCTTTCCTTAGCTGCCCATGCTCATAGCAAAGCCTAGCTTTGTGTAATGTGGTGTAAAAATTTTTAGTCATGTCAAACTCAATCCTTTCTCGAAAGTTTGGAGGAAGACATCCTAAAAATTGTTGGATTTTTACCTTCTTGTCCTTGATGTATGGCACATAATTTAGCAGATCAAAAAATATGTTAATAAAAGCATCCATAGTCATGGATCCCATACGTAACTTGTGAAACACTTTCACCTTTCTATCGAAGAATCTTTTCGACATATATTTTTCTTGAAAAATCTTGCAAAAATTACTCCAGTGTGTTTCTCTTACCTCAATATTTCTTGGTATGCTTCAAGTCTCTCCACCATCTCGCTACTTTTCCATTTAAATTATATATGGCCAATTGATCCTTAATTTTGCTAGAGTAGTTATGAACTCAGAAATATTTGCTCATACCCAACAACCGCTCTTCATATTTTTTCCTCCATGTTCATCTCTCCCTCATAGGTTGGGGATTTTATTTTTTTGAACTCTCCCTGGAGATTGTCATCATTTCTCTGTTTCTTTCTGCATGGGGAAAGAGCCTCGTGATTGGAAGGATTGTGATAATCTCCTTCTGGAAGTTCAAGGGTATGTTCCTCTTTTCCTTCTTCTCTTCAGCTTCTGACCCATTTATGATAAGGTTCCTTCTTGAACCTATTTGTGGAATGAGTGGGTTTTCCCTGCAGACTTCCTCCCATCATGTTTCACAACAATCCTTCTGTTGTAGCTGCAACATTTTCCCAAATTCTAAAAAAATTTGGACCCTCCTTTACTTTGAATAAGTTGGTTTTCAGCCTGGTTTTAGTCTGATGACTGTTGGTCTATGGATTTAGGAACAATGTTCAGCTCTTTGGATTGCTGTTAATAGATTTGTGTTTCCTTTAAAAAGCTTGAAAGAATCCCCTCCCTAAATCGAGCTCATCATTGCTATTGGATGTTTTCAAAGCCTTCCTGTATCAGGAGTTAATTCGTTTGATTGTCTTGCCGTTATGGTTGATTTTTGGGTTATGACTTTCTTTGTCGCGCCGACCGTTGCGGGTGATTTTCAGATCTTGATTTTCTTTTTCGTGCCGATTGTTGCGGAGGTTGGTTACTTTGTTTTTCACCGTTGCGAGTGGTTGACAATTCCTTTCTGATTCGGGTGTTTTTTTTTATTTCACGTCGGAGGGGGATGAATACTTCCGTGGCCGACGTTGTGGACGGGTTATGCTTTTGGACTCCACCGTTGCGGACCATTTGGAAATCTGAGTTTTCATTTCCTCCCGACCCATGTATATCGGATCCCTTTAGAATGTTTCCTCTGCCGTTGCGGGCGTGTCCAAGTTTCTATCTTTCGATGAAGAATCTCAGGGTAGCCGATGTGAGTTTACGATCATTGCTGTATCGGGCTTCCCATTGTTGCGGACGAAGTTTAACTTACGGACACCCGGCGTTGCGAAGGAGTCCGAGTTGTCGACTCCTGATCTCAGTCCCCGTCGATGCCCGATCTGTTTATTTATGCATTTATTCACTACTGCGGAGGAGCGGAGGATGGGAACTGTCCGCCGTTGCGGAGGAGTCCATGCTTTTGGCTTCCGATGTGGGTTCTCGCCAACGCCCAATTTTTTGATTTTGCGCATCTATTCGCCGTTGCAGGTGAATGGAGGCTGGGAACCATCCGCCGTTGTGGAAGAGCTGATATTGTCACCGCTCTTGTCACTTGCGTTCCCCGCCCGATTTGACCTATCGTATGTGCGATTTTTTATATATTCAGGGGCGTGGTTTTGGATTTTTTTTATTGTTTTTATTGTTGTTTTTGCGCCCGAGTTGTCGTTATCCTCTCCATGCTGCCGACCCTGCGAATCTTGTTGGAGCTCCGTGCTTATACCCGCGTCCAGCTGTCAGTTGGAATCTCAACCTTTGTCGCCTTAGCAGCTGCGCATCACTGCCAGGTAGGATCGTAACCACCTTACCTACTATTTTTTAAGGTTTTGATTGGGCGAATGTTTATTGTGGTGGGGTATTACTAGGGGTGTGTACCCGGTTCCCTTTCAGACTTCCCATGGAGTTTTTCACCCGAGGCTAGGGTCACCATAGTAGTTTCCCCGGTGGTTTGTGACCACATTTTGAGAATTTCCGGTGGATAGCCGTTTGCAGTTAAGAAGGGGGAAGTTGTTTTCTTTTATAGAGCCTGTGTTTTTATTTGCCTCGGCCGTTTTAGTTTCGTGCTGAGCACAGTGGAGGAAGGCGACGTGCAGGCGGCCATTATGCCGCCTGCACCTGGTTTTATCCTTGCAATAATGAGGTCCGTCGATAAGTTCAATGGGGATTTTGCTGGTGATTTGATGATGAATACTCGGCTGGTCAGTTCCCCTAAAGTGTTTTCCCATTGTCGAGCCCTAACCTCTACCCGTGCCGTGTAGTTCGTCATTTTCGGCCGCCTGCAGCCCTAGGGTTTTGCCACTTTTTGTCTATGATTGGGAGATAGCTTGGGTGGTTTCTGGTGAGAGTGCCGTGTGTAGCAAGCTATGTCGATACCTGTAGTGCATAACAACACTAATGTATTTTTTCGTGAGCAGCATAAACTATTGCCATTTTTTTTTTAATCCTTGCTAAAGCCATGTCTAAGTTTGGATAGATATAGTCGCACCTTGCGTTTGGACTTTACGCATTTGCATTACGAATCGTTTTTATAGAATAAATGCAGTTTAGTGTTATGCAGTTGAAGGACATTGCTTATTATGTTACAATAGTGGGATAATTATATATCATGATGGTAATGCTGATAATCAAGCAGAGTTTGGTTATTCATACATGTGATGCTTTCTTTTCTTGCTTGCACATTGACATAAGATAATAGCACATGGCACAATATTGCACGCTAGTCCAATGCTTCAGCCTGAAGGGCTTATGTTTGAATTTCATTACAGTAATGATAGAATAAACTGCTTGATGTCTTAATGTTTTACATGGAAGGAAGAATCCGACCTTACAATGTCCAAAAGGCAGAAAAAGAAGGCCCCTATGGTAGAAGAGCAATCAGCACTAGAGGTCGTCCCACAGACAGAATATATATATGAGGACACCCAGTGTATCTCTGGTATTGAGCCTGAGTATAAATGGGGTGAGATATACAGACTGATTTCCCGTAGGGAAGTCCCAGACACAGGTCTTGAGGAAGAACCCATTTATGCCAACATTGAAAAATCCGCCATCATGAATCGTGAGATCGTTCTAACCTTATGACCTATGTCTTTGTTTAATGATTTCTGATTTATTTTATGAAATCTCTACCATGAGTAATGTATGCTTGTCATAAACAATTAGCTATCTAGTTGTGAAATATATTTCGATGTTCATGTGTGTAAAAGTTAATGTCAGCTATCTGTAATTGCTTTTATCACGCGTACGCATTCACATTACTCATATATGTTAATTACAAGTTGGCTCCCTGGGGATAGGATAGGTAGACAGATAGGTAGTCATTTCATTTCTGCATGAGTGTTTCAGATGCATGGTGAGCCTAAGACGAGAGGTAAGAACCTGCGCATCACTTTGTGAATGCTCCCTGCATCCTTCACCACCCTGCATTCAGTTAGATATCTGCATTTCATTCTTAAGTAAAAAAAAAATACAAATTCCGGTGGACCGGGCCGCAACTGGTAAAACCTTGTTGTTACTTTGACCTACGGTAGCCGGACCGCAAACCGGACGGATTCCCTATACTAAACAGTCAACGGGCTAGTTGGGAACGTTGATTGGGGAGAATCCCTTACTGTTGTTGCCTGCGAATTTCCAGGCCTCAACAGTTTTGGCGCTAGAAGGAGGGCCGCCAGTATAGGTTGGCCGTGGAACTTATTTTCCCGAGAATATCCTACCAGCAGATGTTTGAATCTTTCGACCTAACCCAAGTGTTCACAGTTTCCAGTGTTATTCTTGAAGGACTGTTCTTCCTCAGCATCCTATTCATCTACCTCTGCTCATGGCTGGTAATCAACCCAATCCTCTGCCTGCATGGAGAGCTAGGTCCCCTCTGAACTTAACACATCCTTTGCATAACCTACCTCAAGCCTTTGACAAGATCTTACCTAAGTTTGACCCTGTGGAAAATATTGCTGTAGAGGATCACCTCCAAAGCTTTTACCTAGCATTAGAAGGGCTTAGGACTGGGGAGTATGAAGATGTGGTCCGCAGATTGTTCCCACACACTCTGAAAGGAGCAACTGCTTCTTGGTATTTCAGTCTACCTGCTAATTCCATTCGTGATTGGGACACTTTTGAAAAGGTTTTTAGGAATAAATACACAAATCAGAAGACACATGCCTCGTTGATGAAAGGGATTGGGTTGTTAAGCAAAGAGAAGAATGAAAAGGTATATAGTTTCACTCAAATATTTTCATTGTACTTAAAAAAAAATTCTGTTGTGGACAGACCTTCAAACAAAGTTTTAATTGAGTATTATACCTCGGCCCTAGGTCCTGAGTTGGCCATGTTTGCCAAAATGAAAGTCAAGCCTACACTGGTAGAAACCTATCAAGAGGCTGAGAGAGTAGAGGCTGAAAGTGAGAGTATAGAGGACTATCTTGACCCATTTGAAGAGAATACCACTGTAAGAATAAGCTCACTGCTGTTTAAATCTAGAGAAGATCAAACACATAATTACCATGAAATGATGAAAGTGCTTCAGAAAATGTCCAACTGAATTGTAGATCTGGAAAAGGAGAGGGACATTCAGAAAACCAACAAGCCACACTACCCAAAAAGGGAAGATAACGACCAATGGCAAGTCCCACCTCCTAATTTGGCATCAATAAACATAACAGAAATAGGAGGGGATAATTTCTGTACCTTTCATCAACAACCTCATTCTGAGAAGAAATGTCCTCAATGGTTACATTCAATGACATTGGTGATGAATAAGTTGTTGGATCCAGAATTGACTAGGGACAGTGGTGAGGAAGAAAAAGAGAAACAGACCATAGTAAAACCAGATGATGATAATATGTTTTCATGGAATGGTATTTCACTGTTTAACACAGAAGAAGACGTTCTCAAATCTCAATATACTCCCACACCCACGAAAGATGAAAACCCGGCCATTAAGAACAATACAAGAATCTCGAAGGTTCAAGATTCGCAAGAGGAAGTAAGGGGGCAGGCTGAGGTGAAAGCTAAAGATGACATACCTAAAGATATTCTTGGCAAACAGGAAACAGAGCCACTCATTGAAATTTCCAAGCCGGTGGAAGATGATGAGGGAGGAAAAGCTGGTAAACTTAAAGAGGAGTTACCCATAAAAAACCAACCTGTGGAAGAAAAGATTGAGTTGATTAAGATAAAGAAAACCAGCGCTCCACCTTTCCTTGTGACTCTTGAGATTTTAAATCATAAGGTGCATAATTGTTTGGTGGACTCTGGATCTTCCATGAATGTTATGCCCCTGGCAGTTTGCAAAAAGCTTAATGGGCAACTAAAACCTACTATTTGGGATGTCACTCAACTTGACAAAACTAGTGTCAAAGTAGTAGGGGAAATGGAGAACGTTCTGATTCGATTATCCGTAAGTAAAAGTACATGTCATTACATTGACATCATAGTAGCAGACATACCTGATGGTTAAGGGATGATCTTGAATCGAGATTGGACAGCAAGACTAAAAGGGTACTTTGCTTCAGATTGGTCTCACTTGTGGTTACCTCAGAAGGGTAGCCCAAACCTGATTAGGATTCTAAGAGCACCGTATATGAAGCACAATGTCACTAAGCTAGAGGAAGAAAATGAATCTGCTGATTCTGTTTTGGGAAACTATCTCACTGAGTGTAAGCTGAAACATCATACTTCAAGAAAGGCTAGTCCTATGATGGATACCTAGACTGAGCTCCTTAAACTCCCTCAGGCTGAAAGAAATGACTGCAGGATCTTAGATATGGGTTCTATTTCAATAACAACACAGTTGGACCATGGTTAGGCAATCCACGTCTAAATCCAGCTCATTCCTCAGTTTTCAGATTTATAAATTTTCAGGAATGGGCAAAATTTTTGTTTTTCTTTTTGTTTTTCTTTTGTACATAAATAAATTGCTTTGTTGCTTATGTTGTTTTCTTATTTTAGTGCTTTGATGTTTTATTTCTTTTGATTACTTGCTCGGCTACTGTTTTCCTTATAGCTTTACTAGTTTTCCTTTGATTTTGAATAAGGGGCAAACTTTTGGTTGCAATGGGAACATCAGGGTTCTTTATTAACTAAAATCTTGAGCGAAAGACTGTGCATAAAAGTATAGAATGTCTTCTAGTAACCATATTCCTAACTAACAGAGCATTCATTTGAAGTCTTACTTAATCCCTATAAATAACTCAGAAGTGAAAAAGGTCTGAAGTACTATTTCAAGGCTCCATTTATTTCACATCTTAAATACCCAAGGGAGTGATAGCCAAAGGCCCATGGAAAGGAAGCAGAGTGGAACAGTTTATCATATACAAATGATCCCATGCCATAAATTAAGAAAAGGAAAAAAGATATGAAGAGTCAAAGCTCCTGAAAGAAACAAGACATATCAAAGCAAAGCTCGAAAAGCATTAATCTCAAAGCATAAAGTACCAAATGGCCATGAGATCCTCTCCGTCCGTGAACTGAACTACAAAGTATAGTGTTCACACAAAGGGACACTATGGGATAGAGGATCCTGAATTAAAATTCAGTAGGAAAGGCCTACAAGAAGACTCATATCAAAAGAACTAAAGTTCAAGAATGAACAAAAGTGCAAGTTGGCATGGGAATGAGGAACAAAAGGATAATGTTGTTACTCTCTGTCACAATCCTGTGGTGTCTAAGCTGTATCTACCAAAGGGCAGGTAAAATAAAACTCATCCATTTGGCCTCAAAAGAGTTATTCAGACCTGAAACACCACTGATGTTACCTTTTCCCGAAAAGATGGACTTCTTCTAAGTAATTTAATGCATAAGTATTGCTTGCTTAGCAATGCACACATCTAGAAGTTTTTTATTTTATTCAGACAGCCTTAGGCTGGGAGAGAGAGTTAATTCAGAGATCTGGGATTCACCAGGTAGTCGCCCATTATTGCAGCTGCAACATTTTCCCAAATTCTAAAAAATTTTGGACCCTCCTTTACTTTGAATAAGTTCGTTTTCAGCCTGGTTTTAGTCTGATGACTGTTGGTCTATGGATTTAGGAACAATGTTCAGCTCTTTGGATTGCTGTTAATAGATTTATGTTTCCTTTAAAAATCTTGAAAGAATCCCCTCCCTAAATCGAGCTCATCATTGCTATTGGATGTTTTCAAAGCCTTCCTGTATCAGGAGTTAATTCATTTGATTGTCCTGCCGTTACGGTTGATTTTCGGGTTATGACTTTCTTTGTCGCGCCGACCGTTGCAGGTGATTTTCAGATCTTGATTTTCTTTTTTGCCTCGACTGTTGCGGAGGTTGGTTACTTTGTTTTTCACCGTTGCGGGTGGTTGACGATTCCTTTCTGATTCGGGTGTTTTTTTTTTATTTCGCGTCGGAGGGGGATGAATACTTCCATGGCCGATGTTGCGGACGGGTTATGGTTTTGGACTCCACCGTTGTGGACTATTTGGAATTCTGAGTTTTCGTTTCCCACCGACCCATGTATATCGGAGCCCTTTAGAATGTTTCCTCCATCATTGCGGGCGTGTCCAAGTTTCTATCTTCCAATGAAGAATCTCAGGGTAGTCGATGTGAGTTTACGATCATTGCTGTATCGGGCTTCCCATTGTTGCGGATGAAGTTTAACTTACAGACGCCCGGCGTTGCGGAGGAGTCCGAGTTGTCGACTCCCGATCTCAGTCCCCGCCGACGCCCGATCTGTTTATTTATGCATTTATTCACTACTGCGAAGGAGCGGAGGATGGGAACTGTCCGCCGTTGCGGAGGAGTCCAGGATTTTGGCTTCCGATGTGGGTTCTCGCCAGCGCCCGATTTTTTTATTTTGCGCGTTTATTCTCCGTTGCGGGTGAATGGAGGTTGGGAACCATTCGCCGTTGCAAAAGAGCTGATATTGTCACCGCTCTTGTCACTTGCGTTCCCCGCCCGATTTGATCTATCGCACGTGCAATTTTTTATATATTCGGGGGCGTGGTTTTGGATTTTTTTTTTATTGTTTTTATTGTTGTTTTTGTGCCCAAGTTGTCGTTATCCTCTCCGCACTACCAACCCTGCGAATCTTGGTGGAGCTCCATGCTTGTACCCGCGTCCAGCTATCGGTTGGAAGCTTAACCTTTGTCTCCTTAGCAGATGCGCATCACTGCCAGGTAGGATCGTAACCGCCTTACCCACTGTTTTTTAAGGTTTTGATTGGGAGAATGTTTACTGTGGTGGGGTATTACTAGGGGTGTGTACCCAGTTCCCTTTCAGACTGCCCATGGATTTTTTCACCCGAGGCTAGGGTCGCCATAGTAGTTTCCCCGGTGGTTTGCGACCACATTTTGAGAATTTCCGGTGGATAGCCGTTTGCAGTTAAGAAGGGGGAAGTCATTTTCTTTTATAGATCCCGTGTTTTTATTTTCCTCGTCCGTTTTAGTTTCACCCTGAGAACAGTGGAGGAAGGCGAGGTGCAGGTGGCCGTTATGCCGCCTGCACCTGGTTTTATCCTTGCAATAATGAGGTCCGTCGATAATTTCAATGGGGTTTTTGCCGGTGATTTGATGATGAATACTCGGCTGGTCAGTTCCCCTAAAGTGTTTTCCCATTGTCGAGCCCTAACCTCTACTCGCGCCGCGCAGTCCGTCATTTTTGGCCGCCTGCAGCCCTAGGGTTTTGCCGCTTTTTATCTATGATTGGGAGATAGCATGGGTGGTTTCTGGTGGGAGCGCCGTGTGCAGCAAGCTATGTCGATACCCGGAGTGCATAACAACACTAATGTATTTTTTCGCGAGCAGCATAAACTATTGCCATTTTTTTTTATCCTTGCTAAAGCCATGTCTAAGTTTGGATAGATATAGTCGCAACTTGCGTTTGGACTTTACGCATTTGCATTACGAATCATTTTTATAGAATAAATGCAGTTTAGTATTATGTAGTTGAAGGACATTTCTTATTATGTTACAATAGTGGGCTAATTATATTTCATGCTGGTAATGCTGATAATCAAGGCAGAGTTTGGTTATTCATACATGTGATGCTTTCTTTTCTTGCTTGCACATTGACATAAGATAATAGCACATGGCACAATATTGCATGCTAGTCCAATGCTTCAGCCTGAAGGGCTTATGTTTGAATTTCATTACAGTAATGATAGAATAAACTGCTTGATGTCTTAATGTTTTACATGGAAGGAAGAAGCCGAACTTACAATGTCCAAAAGGCAGAAAAATAATGCCCCTATGGTAGAAGAGCAATCAGCACTAGAGGTCGTCCCACAGACAGAATATATATATGAGGACACCCAGTGTACCTTTGGTATTGAGCCTGAGAATAAATGGGTTGAGATATACAGACTGATTTCCCATAGGGAAGTCCCAGACACAGGTCTTGAGGAAGAACCCATTTATGCCAACATTGAAAAATCCGCCATCATGAAGGTGGCTACCATACCAGAGCTGTTCCCTTGTTCTGATGTAATGAGATGGATTCTGCCACACACCAACAACAACACTATGCTTATAGGAAACGTCGAAGGACAGGGCTATACTGCATTTAGCCCTGGATATGTCGCATTAGCTTACCACCTTCCAGAGCCTCAAGTGTTCCTGTCAAACGATTGGTTAGATAACCTAAGGATGGATTTAGTGGAAACCCTGAGAAGAATGATCTTACTAGGAAAGATTTATAGACACAGAGCAACTGAGGATTATGATACAGCGAGATTAAGAGCTCCTAACAGGTTTATAGCCCTGATGCTAAATTGGATTTTTGGTAGAGCCAATGGTAGACTCTTCAAATTAGAGTGGATACCCCTTATGTTCCATGTGGCCACAGAAGGAACATTTTTTAACTGGGCCAGCCTAGTATCAAGTAGTCTCTCTTCTTGTGTAGCTGCAGCCTTGGGAGGAGGAGAAGCCCGAAAGAAATCTGAGTTCTATATGAGTTCCATTCTGATAGACTGCATACTATGCCACCGGCCTTTCCCCGGTCTCAAGTGTGCATGGGATAGGGAAAGAATGCCCGTATATGCAGCCTACAAACCATTGTGGGCTCATAAATACCACAGTTATTACAAAGAGATCTGTGAGCATTTTATTATGCCACTATACACGCTTATCTTCCGGAAAGAATGTGACTGCATGTCTGAAGAGGCTATGCAGGTAATAGAGGAGTATGGAGATTATTTCTTAACAGAGAATGGTATGTACCTTAGAATGTTTGGAGGATCAAAGACACCTTATCTGCTGCCAAAGTATGCAACAGATTATATAATCCATAAAGAGGCGGTTAGACAGGTGTTTATTGACGGAGTTGGTCATTTCTTGTTCCAGCACAAGAAAACTGCATATCCCCCTTTACCATTCAAGCTGGGTAGCTGTAGATTCACCAATGTGAAGCAAGCTCTGGAATTTATAGAGGAACTAGGGAAGTTCCATTTTGGGGAAATGCCTTTCCGGCGCAATGATACTCATGGTAGAATGGCTGAGCACTACAAGAAGCACAAGGTGTTTTATGAGTACACCCACCATTTTGATAGAGAGAAATCTGTTTTCAAGAGTGCACCAAACATGACGGCACTTAGTAGAAGATTCAAACCGAAGCACCCCACCAAGGGTGGAAAAGGGAGTGAGCAAGATAAAGCTGAGCAGGATAAGGCTGAAGAGGTCACCAAAAGGATAAGAGAGGAGGCTCAGAGGCTGGAAAATGAGGCTGCAGAATGGCTGTAGAAGGGAGAATAAGAGAAAAGGAAAGCTTCCCAGGAAGTAGCTAAACTAGCAAAAGAAGCAGCCAGAGAAACAGAAGAAGCTGCTAGGAAAGCAGCCGAAGAAGCACAAAAGAAGCTAGAAGAAGAGCTTCAAGAGAAGGAGGATGAGAAGATAAAGTTGACATAGTAGCAAGCCTCGGAGACCCCATCAGGGCAGAGGCAGGAAGAGGAAAATCCTGAGGTGCAAATCCTTCAAGTGCCTACTACCATCACTCCCTCAACTCCTTCGCTCCAGCTAGTGCCCTTCGTCCAGAAAAAAGGGGAAGAAGTCCCTGATTTCAGTACTGTTTATTATGACAGGGCCACTAAAAGGATCATGAGGAGAACCGAAAATAATGTGGAGGCGAAAGACCTATCAGGGAAAATGGTCATAGATACAGCGGTCATGTTAGGGACAGACAAGGATCCTCTGTTCACGATAAGAGCAGGGACTGCACTAATCGATGCCTCCGCTGATAACATTAACAAGTTAATGGTTGACCTAGAGTCAGTTAAAAAGACCTCTGCTCAGCTTAAGGATACACTGAGACAAGAAAGAAATGAAGGTAATAGACTAAAGAGGAAGTATGAACACACGCTGAGGGAAATGGAATCAACAAAGGGAGAAATCCATGCCCTCCAGATAGAAGCGCAAGCCAAAGGAACAACACAAGAGGCTCTAGAAAACGCGCAGCAGGAAGTTCAAGATCTCAAGAATGAGAAAGAGCAGTTGAGGGAAAAAGTGGAAGAGCTGGAGGCGCAGCAGACTGTCATTTATGAGGCCAATACCTCATACACCCAGGAACTGCAACCAAAGCTAGCTTCTCTGACTGCTGAGTTGGAGACAACAAAGGAACAGCAGGTCTATCTGCAGCCATTTAAAGAATACATAATGGCTCAGAAAGTTAAAATGCTACAGCTGCAAATGGCTTTAGAAGAAGAGAGATGCAAGGTCCTGCAGATGGACAGTAGGTTAGAAGAGATCATAGAAACTTCCTCCTATTTCGTAGACAGGTCCCAGGATGTGCTGGTAGTTTTGAAGGCCAGAATGGCAGGACCAGAAGATGATGCAGAGATCCCAGAAGGGCTAGCATTCAAAGATCATTAAACCCTCAGAAAAGATCACAGCCTTGTAGAGTTTGCCATAAGCAGGGCTGAAGACTTTAAGAAGACTGTCAAGAGGACACAGGTGGCATGCTCGAAATCTTTTAGAAGGTTCCTCAATGCTTACAACTGCTGCCAAACAGAGGCTGAACTTAGATTTGAAGAGTTCCCGGATCATGAGACCTTTGTGGAAGTATTACAGAAAAGGCATCAAGATGCAGAGGCCAGGACACAGCAGATTCAATCCATTGATGCCATAGTACTCAAGAATGAGGTGGGCCATGCAGCCGTTAGCATACAAGTTCTAGAAGACCAGCTTCGGTTGAGCCTAGAAAGGATCGAGCCCATCAGGAACCAAGTCGACAAGTTTGAAATTAGCATCCAGTTCCTAGAGCCGTGCACTTTTGAAGGCCTCGCTGCTGAAACAGCGGCATGGAAAAAATTCCTTGAAAGCCAAGCGGGACCCTCTTCATAGAGGACCGGTCCACTTTGTATTAATTTAATATTTTTGTAAAAGATTTTTTGGAAAAAATGAAGTGATGGGAAAACCAAGGGTTGGGAAGCCCAAAGGTCACTTTGGGAAGCCCAACCAACTTTTGCCTTTTGTATAAAAGTAGGAAACGTAGAGAAGAAAAGGGCTTTTTTCCCCAGTAAGACTGGAAAGTTGTTGTAAGAAGAACTACTTCCTTTTGCAATGAAAATTACAGTTTTCCTGTTGAAAGAAGATTGGTGGGATTTCAAATGTTTTGACATGGATAATCGAAAGATGAACTACTTCGTTTTTTCAGCATTGTATCCATGAATCGTGAGATCATTCTAACCTTATGACCTATGTCTTTGTTTAATGATTTCTGATTTATTTTATGAAATCTCTACCATGAGTAATGTATGCTTGTCATAAACAATTAGCTATCTGGTTGTGAAATATCGTTCGCTGTTCATGTGTGTAAAAGTTAATGTCAGCTATCTGTAATTGCTTTTATCACGCGTGCGCATTCACATTACTCATATATGTTAATTACAAGTTGGCTCCCCGGGGATAGGATAGGTAGACAGATAGGTAGGCATATGGATAGGTAGTCATTTCATTTCTGCATGAGTGTTTCAAATGCATGGTGAACCTAAGACAAGAGGTAAGAACATGCGCATCACTTTGTGAATGCTCCCTGCATCCTTCACCACCCTGCATTCGGTTAGATATCTGCATTTCATTCTTAAGTAAAAAAAAAATACAAATTCCGGTGGACCGGGCCGCAACCGGTAAACCCTTGTTGTTACTTTGACCTACGGTAGCCGGACCGCAAACCGGACGGATTCCCTATACTAAACAGTCAACGGGCTAGTTGGGAACATTGATTGGGGAGAATCCCTTACTGTTGTCGCCTGCAAATTTCCAGGCCTCAACACCTTCATTAATTGCTTGTTGTTCATTTCTTTCATTCAGATTATCATATCTGAAACTTTGCAAGTATTTAGAATACTTTGTATGGTTTTCATTATAGTAGAATTCAGTTCCACCACGATTTTTTCTTCTTGGGTGGGGTTATTCAACTTCCACTGTCGGCTGTTATCCTCTTCAGTGTTCATGATCTGAACTATTCTTTCAAAAACCTGAAATTGCAAATTTTTAATAATAGGAAAGATTTATGTTACTTAACAAAATTTAAAACATACTTTATTTTCCTTGCAATGAATGCCTGCTACTCCCACTTGCTCTTTTAATCTTGAAACTGGGCTCTAATACCACTTGTAATGAACTTGTGTGGAATGTGTCGTACTTTGTTTACTGTACTGTAAAGCCGTAAGCTGTTCTTACATTCTTCTTTCATATTTCTTGATGCGGTTATTTAATGTATACTTATGTTGTCGTGATGTTGCTTAATACCTTGATTTATGGTTACAAATTTACATGTATGTTAGTTAATTCAATTACATACTCATTGATTATAATGTTGGATTATTTGTTGTGTAAACAATTATGAATTATCTTTGTTATTTGAAAAGGGGTGGAGTGGCAGGACTATTTTCTACTTGTCACATCAGGCTTACTTAGTTCTTAAGAACTAATTCATTTATTTTCACTTTACGTGCAGGTGCACTTGGCGATGAAAACTAGTCATAAAATCTGAACAAGCCATGTAGTTCATTTCTTCACTAGCACTCAGTTTTACAGATCTATCTTAGTGACTATATGATGGTTTTTTATTTGATATTGATACCAAGTTGGATGGTTTACTAGCTTCTGTTGCATGAGTTGTTATTGTTATTGTTACAGAATCTATGATAGTGACTTGGTCACTACTGCACTTATTATTTACGTGGCACATACCTATTACGACATAAAATACTTTATAAATGTGTCCATCCTTAAACATAGTCTTAGTGTATGGTTTTAATAGTTGGTGTCAAATTGTAAAAACCTTGGCCTATAGTAATCCATGGAATTCTTCATATGCCATGGACTTATGACTTAAACCCTATGTAATTCGATGCACATTTGGGGTTTGGTAAATCACGTCGATTTTGGGCAAGGTTCGATGGTTGGCATGAACTATATGATTATGGGTTTTGAAAGCGTTAATGGAGGCCAAGGTGGTGACATAAATTCACCTTGGGAAATATGGCCTTCAAGCTTAGGGCTTGGGCTCTTGCGTTGGTTTGGTCATTTGCAGCATAGTTGCGTGAGCTCTGCCTTTGTGTTGTGTGGTGGTGTGGAACTTCGATGGTTTGTTCGTGTTGATAGGTACGTAACCATAAATGGTTTGGCAACGTTGTTGTCTGTTTGGTTTGGTTTCTAAGTGTACTTCTCATCGTGGCCTCTACTCTGTGTTGTAGGTTGCAGGGTGTGACATAATTCATGGGTCAAGGTTTGTGGGTAGCTCTACGGGAAATACCATACACATTCGAGTAAGCCTACTGTAACAAGTGTTTAACTTGCTCCCTCATTTCCTTAGTTGTTGTGGCAGAGTTATTACTCATCGTGGGTTTGAACTCTTGGCTCTGGTTTCTGCATGGTTTAGTTTTAGGAAGGGGCCTGTCTAAAATTTTAATGGTTAAGCATCATGGATGCGTTAGGAATTGGGGCTTTTCCTTGTTGGGTTTAGTTCCTTTGGGAAGAAACTTTTGTTAGTTTTTCATCATTCAAGCTAGAATTATGATCTTAATATATTTTAACTGAGAGAATAACATGCACATCAGTAAAACACAAGAGACAAGAGACACAAAAAAATTTCCTCGGGGAAAACATAAAGGAGAAAACCCCGCAACTTCCTCAGAGATAGAATCAGCACCAAAATAGAAAAGCCCAAAAAATAAATATGATCTCCATAGCTTCTATCTCTCTCTATCCCACTGAGAGAGATTCTCCTCTCTCACTCATGCGCTCCAATGACTGAGTGTGAGTTTGTGTTAGTGAGATAAATAGAGAGACTCACTCTCTATTTATATTCTTTTTTTCACTTGACGTGCACTTCAACATGTCAGCCTCACTTAACAATTACTTACTAGAGTCAACATATCTAGGAGTGTCTAATAACCCTAGTGCCCCACAACTTGTGGGGACTTTGCCCTCTGCTCAACAAGGAGGGTTAACCTTGACTTAGATGGTGGGGACTATTGCCCTGACTTACAATGAATCACCTAGGGTCGACTTCACTAGGATAGTCTAATAACCCTAGGGCCCCATAACTATGGGGACTTTAACCCTTGACAAATAGGAGGGTTTCCCACAATGACTTGACATGAATTTCTCATTATAGAAACTTCTCGATCGAAACATCGAGGCATGACATGACTCAAATACATCCCAGAATAAACATCGGGTTACAATACATAAGAAATATGGATGAATACATTCCAAAGTTACAAATACATCAACACTCCCTCTTAACTAGGAAGGTATTCTCTCGACACAATTTATCAGCACAAGTCTTCTTCTCTGTATCATCTGAATCATAGTCAAGCTCTCGTCATCTTCATCTTCAAGCCATCTTCATCTGGATCTAGATCATCACTCGATCTAGATCATCACTCGATTTGGATCATCATCAAGTCTATATCATCACTTTATCTGGATCATCACTACTGGATCATCAAGTCTAGATCATCACTACTAGATCATCAAGTCTAGATCATTACTTGATCTGGATCATCACTGAAGCTGGATCATCATCACATCTGGATTGTCACTTGATCTGGATCGTCATCAAGTCTGGATCATTACATCTGGATCACTTGATCTGGATCGTCATCAAGTCTGGATCATCACATCCGGATCATCATCAAGTCTGGATCATCACATCTGGATCACTTGATCTAGATCATCATCAAGTCTGGATCAACACATATGGATCACTTGATCTAGATCATCATCAAGTCTGGATCAACAAATCTGGATCACTTGATCTGGATCGTCATCAAGTATGGATCAACACATCTGGATCATCATCAAGTTTGGATCATCATCATATGCTATCTCATAATGGTGTTATCTCAATTCTTCTTGTCACAGGAAGTTCTACAGAGTCAATCCTATAGGCCTACCCTTCATGTAGGTCTTCATCAGTGCTTATATCTGACACTTAAGTGAGAATGTCCCACACAGCTCTTACATCTGACCTCATCTTGTTAGAAAGGCATGGCCAGCACTCACATCTGACCCCATCCTGTCAGAAAGGCCCAGCACTCACATCTGACCTCATCTTGTCAGAAAACCTTAGCACTTACATCCAACCATGTGCAAGCACACTGCATCAGAAAGGCTCTGCACTTACATCCAACCTCATCTTGTCATAAAGTCATAGCACTTACAGTCGACCATGCTTGAAAGCACCGCATCAACAAGGATTATCACTTACAATCCACTCATGCACGAAGCACTGCATCGGAAAGGGCTCTACACTTACAATCCAACCATGCACGAAGCACCGCATCAAAAAGGGCATGCACTCACATTTGATCATGGAGGAACTAATCCTACCATCACATCAGAATGGAGCCCAGTCGCAGGCTAAGCTACCTGGTAACTGACCAGGTGCCTCCATTCCTAGAATGGCAGTTTCCCTTACATCTGACCTACTCGTCAGAATGGCCAACACTCACATATGACATGGGAGGAACCTAATCCTTTAGCCATGATAGAATGGTTCAGCCCTTAAATTTGATCAAGTGGGAACACATCCCTCTATCACATCATAATGGCTTCTGAGTCCTAGACTGAGTTTTCCTGGTAACTGACTAGGTGCCTCCATTCCCAGAATGGAAGTTTCCCTTACATCTGTCCTACTCGACAAAATGGCCAACACTCATATCTAACATGGAATGAACCAATATTCTCACCATGACAGAATGGCTCAGCCCTTACATCTGACCATGGAAGGAACCAATCCTCTCACCATGTCAGAATGGCTATGGGACTCATCACTTTTCCTTGGGGGAAACCTCAATCTGGAGAACACCAAGCTTCTCCCTGAAGTACTCGAACTTCAGCCTAGCCAATGGCTTCGTTAATACATCAGCTATCTATTCCTCCGTCGCAACGTACTGGAGCTTCACTACTCCTCTCTGCACCATATCCCTGATATAGCGATACTTGATATCAATATGATTCAACTTGTCATCAAACACTGGATTCTATGACAACTTCACACAACTCTGGTTGTCACAAGTAGAATCCAACTGGAGATCAAATATATCAAATTGTAGCTTTCGTAGCCATACTGCCTCACAACTAGCTGAACAAGCTGTGACATACTCTGCTTCAGCTATACTCAGTGCCATACAGGATTGCTTCTTGCTAAACCAAGAGATCACACCTGATCCCATACTAAAGAAACATCCTAAAGTGATCTTCCTATCAATGGCACTGCCTGCTCAATACGAATCCACATAATCTTTTAATTAGCCTCATACTTGAGCCCATAATCAATTGTACCCTTCAGGTACCTTACTGCATGCTTTGCAACCATCAGGTGAACATGTCTCAATGTGTTCACAGCAAAGCAAATATTTGGTCTCGTATTTGTCAGGTACATCAAGGAACCAATCATCTGACAATACATCATAGCATCAACCGTCTCTGATGAAGAAACACTCAATAGTTTCAAGTTCGATGCCATAGGTGTGGTCATGCAGTCCATCATCCTGAACCTCTTCAGTATCTCTACTACATACTTCCTTTGTCCACACCTCCATGCCTAGAAGATAGTGCATTGACACATAACAAGAGCATCACTGGTCTTCCACCTTCAACCTTAAAGCAAAGGTTGGAATCCACTTTACTCTTAGTAAATCCTAGAGTCATCAGTAATCTATCCATCCCGTCGTACCATGTCAAACCTCAAGATCTTCTGTACTCCCTCTGTCTTCCGTACTCTATGCACTGAAACATTATGTACTGGAGTGACAAGTAGTATCCATCTAGGATCATTTGATACCAAGATCCTCTATTTTGAACTCTTTCAAAAGTTCTTCTCACATCCATTTGTGAGCTTGTCATCCTTTATCAACCTTGTAGCAAAGTTTAAGATATTCATCAAGCTCATCATGTATGTGTTATCCCATGGGTGTCTTCTAAACTTGTACAAGGCCTTCTTTCATTTGCACACATGATTATGCATGTCATGTGACTTCACTTCCAGCGGCTGCAAATGTCTCTTCGTAGTCTATGCCTTGTATCCCATGATGTTTCCATCTACTGCATGATGGAACTATGAAATTCCCTTCACGTATCGATACTGCATCCTAGACATCATTCTTCTTGAACTTCTTCATAGCTAGAAGGTTCTGTATCAATGATGTTGCTACATTCATCATATTATTCTTCATCTTGAACTGTCGTAACTTGTTCTTCAGAACAATACTCATCCTTCTTTTCTTGTAGGTGATTATGTATGCGATCTTTCCTACAAGTCAAATGCGTTTGTAAGGTTAGAAACATTTCATAAGGAATATTCATACTGGAAAATTATTATGCAGAAATACATGATCATGCAACTACTTTAGCCACTACAACATTCATCCATATCTCACTGAAACTTTCTAGATGCCTTCCATCTCTACCATGACAACATTGAGATTGTGCACTAATCCAATATGTCAGCAAAGAGGTTTCATTCTAGATAAGTAGCAATGGAGACTTGTATAGCACCATGAGATACTTACCCATCACATGCATATTAGTAGTATACTATCATTAATGCAATCATCCTATCATGCATAATACATCAACTAAATATAAACAAATGCATAACAAAACAATATCATGAAATGACAATTGAATACTTATCTTTATTTGTTTCGTAGGTAGACTCCTTCTTGATCCTTCAGCTTCATCGTCTTCTTAATTCATAATAGCATCGTTTCTTATCCAAATGATAGGATGGATAAGAGGTTCTTCAAGATTTGAGTCCTTCGTATTCCTCATTGCTTGAGGGATCTTCTTTGGATGGTGAGAGCTTGATCCTTAGTTGCTCCCATCTTCTCTTCTCTTCTTATGAGTCGAGTTTCTTCTTCTTCCTAGAGTCTGCTGAAAGTAATCACTTCCTTCTAGCACACATTCCTTGCATGAATGGATTCATGATCCTGGGAGGCCATTCAATATGGCTATCAACACTTCTGCATTATCCTCTTCTTCTTCTATAGCTTCAAGTTGTTCTTGATTTGAGAGACTCTTATGACTGCATGGTCTCTACATTTTGGATCTTCACATTCTTCAACTGGTTTCTTAAGGTCATATTCTGATGTATGTTCTTCCCTTCAAATATCTTGGTCAAGGAATCAAACATCTCCAGTGTCTTTGGCAAGACACTTGTGGTACAAGTTGATCCATGACTGAATCAACAATGATCTTCTTGGTCTTGACCAAGTTCTTCTTGAGTAAGGCTTTGAGCCTCATCTCCCTCTGGAACTGGAACCTCTCTACTCATGTAGGTGTCCAATTCATTTTCTTCAGAGAGATCAAATACTTCCATGCTTGGAAGTTGTCAACTTCACCAAGCTTATCATCAAGCTAATGTGATAGATCATTTTGAAATGAGAACCTCAAATGAAAATAGCAAAAGATTAAATATTACCGATTTGAGGTGTCCGTCCTGGTTCCAAAGCTGGCTGATCTAGGGTTTGTCAGAGAAAACCTAATTTTCAAAACTTGGAATCTTTTAGATATGATTGGATATAAATATATATCTCTTCAAATGGAGTTGTCCAATGTACTCCTTTTCTGTAAACAGTGGAGGGAAGCTCTCGTAACAGGAAGCCCTAGTTTTCCAATTTCTTCTACATAAATGCCTGTCACTGTTTCTGTGATAAATCAAAAATTAATACTCTTCTATATCTGAAATTTTATAATGAGGTAACCTCGCATGTCCCTGATCCAAAAACATAGTTTTAATTATAATTGGTTTTACCATTTTGGATTTATGATCTTTTTCCCAAGGTGACCTGTTACAGGACTGTTCAGAACAACTAAGTTGTACGGCATGCCACGTGTCACTGGTTCATCTTCTAATTCTGATATTTGGACCACTGAAATTAATGTCTACTCCCTTTCTATAAAAATCTTCAGGAATTCCATTTGGACCTCTGTATCTCAAGATATTGCAATTATCTCTCGGTGTCCTTTTTAGGGATGAATTCTGGAAGAGGCTGGAACCCTAAATGTGAGGGATCATATATCCAAGAATATAGTGAATCTGAGGTGGATGTTTGGATAAAGTATTTATCACGATTTTATATTCCACTCCTGTAATTTTCAGCTCCTGATCCTTCACCAATCTCAAGATATAGTGAATGTACCAAAACTTAGCAGTTGAAGTACTTAGGGTTTTCCTAGCTCGGGGACAAACTTGGGTTTGACTTTCCTGGAATTTCACCCAACCAAATTTCTTGATATAGGTCTCTCAAATTATATTTTTAAGAGGAGAAAAATCCTATGCTAGGCTCACACAAAAATTCCTCTTCTACAGAAATCCCTAAGTTTCGCATCAAAAACTGAAAATGCTCGGAATCGAATTCCACTTCGATAGAAAGATGCGCCCTTCAATGGAGAGTCAGCCTAGCATACTTTTGCTGATGGATTGTGGAGAGAGACCCAAAAAGTAATAAGCCCTAGATTTTTTAGCTGCACAATGTCTTCTTCTCAGGTTAGCTCTGATACCATGTTATTTTTTCATCATTCAACCTAGCATTATGATCTTAGGATGTTTTAACTGAGAGAATAACATGCACAACAGTAAAACACAAGCACAACACAATATACAAGAGACAAAAGGAATTTTCATCAAGGAAACCATAAAGGAGAAAAGCCCACAACTTCCTCAAAGATAGAATCAGCACCAAAATAGAAAATCCCAAAACATAAAGATGATCTCCACAACTTCTGTCTCTCTCTCTCCCACTGAGAGAGATTCTCCTCTCTCACTCATGCGCTCCAATGAGTGAGTGTGAGTGTTGTGTGAGTGAGATAAATAGAGAGACTCACTCTCTGTTTATATTCTTTCATTCACTTGAAGTGCACTCCAACATGTTGGCCTCACTTAACAATTACTTACTAGAGCCGACATCTCTAGGAGTGTCTAATAACCCT
>LPNX010247026.1:147182-175961 GCA_001517045.1 Pseudotsuga menziesii
CGGCAAGGAGGGTTAACCTTGAATTATATGGCGGGGACTATTGCCCCAACTTACAATGACTCACCTAGGGTCGACTTCACTAGGATAGTTTAATAACCCTAGGGCCCCATAATTGTGGGGACTTTAACCCTTGACAAATAGGAGGGTTACCCACAATGACTTGACATGACTTTCTCATTATAGAAACTTCCCGATCGGAACATCAAGGCATGACATGACTCAAATACATCCCGGAATAAACATCGGGTTACAATACATAAGAAATACAGATGAATACATTCTGAGTTACAAATACATCAACAACTTTAACGTATTCGGATTTGTTAATGGGAACTGTGTGTGGAAAACATGACTGGGTAACTCTTGACAAGCTCTGCATTTTGTAAATAGGTTTCTTTTATTGAGAAACATGCAGCACCATTACTTGCAAAGGTGCAAGTCTAAGTTTAAATGACTATGTAAATCCTTAATGGTTTTGATAATGATTGTTTTAATAAATATATACAACATATGCATATTGTGTTGATTTCGTGGTTATAATTCTTATTTAATTGACTGTGTGTAATTGAAATCCTTGTTTGAATTATTGTATGGATAAATGTTGACAGCGTTGTTGGCTTTGGGGGGCATGTTGTACGTGGCATTGGTGTTCCTGTCGTTTGAACCGCGATAGTGTATTGAACAATTGCATTATCATTTTTCTGGATGAAACTTGTTTATGAATAAATGTTTATGTTTAAAAATGTAAGAGCCGTGACATGGTATAACCCTTCGATAGGTGTGGCTTCTATTCTCATAGCATTGACAGGGTTGTGTTAATGTTTAAGGGATTTTTTAATATATTGGGCCGAGGGCCATGGTTACAGTAGGTAATTTTATCTAGGTATTTCGACCACTGTGTAGAGATTAGATGTATTTTAATTTACACACTGTATAAGTATATAGCATGTCTTTAATAGTGGAATGCTACAGAGTGAGGTAAAAACCAAATAGCGAATCCTATAGGATTTGTCACTATGACTTGTAAATAAACAGACCCTACAAGAATCGATCCTAGGAAGTTATGGTTGTAAGGGTTTATAGATGTAAGGATTTGATTTGGCATAAATCCTACTGTTATATTTTTAACATTAAGCTAGCATTATATTAGGATCTTTAATTGAGAGAATAACAAGCACAACAATCAAACATAAGAGACAATGAACACAGTGTTTTTCCTTGGGGAAACCATAAATGGAGAAAACCCTGCAACTTCGTTAGAGATAGAATTAGCACCAAAAGTAAAACCCCAATATAGTAAGATGATCTCCCGACACCAGTAACCTATTTCTTCCTAGCCCCAGTGTCTTCCTCTTCCTCATCTATGCGCTACAACTGAGTGTGAGTGAGTGTGTGATAAATAGAGAGGCTAGCTCTCTATTTATACTAATTCTCGACTTGACTAAACCTTACTAGGGTGGAATTCTATAGGAGAGTCTAATAACCCTAGTTCCCCAGAATTGCGGGGACTTCAACCCTTGATCAATAGGAGGGTTACCCACAATGACTCGACATGACTTGTTTACATTATAGAACCTCCCAATAGGAACATCGGGGCATGACATGACTCAAGTACATTACAGGAACATCCTGGAATAAACATTGGGGTACAATACATAAGATTTATGGATGAATACATTTCAAAGTTACAATTACATTAACACTCCCTCTTAAATAGGAAGGTATTCTCTCGACACAATTTATCAGCACAAGTCTTCTTCTCTATATCATCTGGATCATCATCGAGTCCTCATCATCTTCAATTCATCTTCATCATTGGATCTGTATCATCACTAGATCTAGATCATCACTTGATTTGGATCATTACTGGTGCATCATCACTGGATCTGGATCATCACTGGATCTGGATCATCACTGGAGCATCATCACTGGATCTAGATCATCACTGGATCTGGATCATCACTCGAACTAGATCATCACTACTAGATAATCATCACAGGTGCTATCTCATGATTCTTCTCGTCATAGGAATTTCTACAGATCCAACCCTTTTTCATGCTGGTTGTAGGCCTAGCCACCATGTAGGTCTTCTTCAGTGCTTATATCTGACACTAATTTAGAATGGCCCACCTAGAACTTACATCTAACCATGAGAGGAACACATCCAACACCATGTCAGAAAGGTACGCCCAGCACTCACATCTAATCATGTAGGAACCAATCCTATAATCACATCAAGAAGGCCCAGCACTCACATCTGATCATGCGGGAACATATCCCACAACCATATCAGAAAGGCTCATCACTTATATCTAGCCATGCGGGAACACATCCTTTAACCTCGCTAAAAGGGCTCTGCACTTACATCTAGCCATGCGGGAACACATCCTACAACCTTGTTAGAAAGGGTCTACAATTACATCCAACCATGCGAGAACACATCCTGTAACCTTGCTGGAAAGGCTTTGCACTTACATCCAACCATGTGGGAACACATCCTACAACCTTGCTAGAAAGGCTTTGCACTTACATCCAACCATGCGAGAACACATCCTGCAACCTTGCTAGAAAGGCTCTGCACTTACATCCAACCACATGGGAACACATCCTGCAACTCTGCTGGAAAGGCTCTGCACTTACATCCAACCATGTGGGAACACATCCTGCAACCTTGCTAGAAAGGATATCAACCCCAAGTTGAGGGTTCCTGGTAACTGACCAGGTGCCTCCATTCTCCCAGAGAATGGCATCAGCCCTTATATCTGATCAAGTGGGAACACATCCCTCAATCACATCAAAATGTCCATGCACTCATATCTAATCATGTCGGAACACATCCCACAATCATATCAGAATGGCCCTCAGCCCTAAACCAAGTATTTTTGGTAACTGACCAGGCACCTCCATTCCAAGAATGGCAATAGCCCTTATATCTTATCATGTAGGAACCAATCCTACAGTCATATCAGAATGGCTTAACACTCATATTTGACATGGAACGAACAAATCCCCTCACCATGATAGAATGGCTCAGCCCTTACATCTGACCATGGAAGGAACCAATCCTCTCACCATGTCAAAATGGCTCGCAGACTCATCACTTCCCCTTGGAAGGAACCTCGATCTGGAGAACACGAAGCTTCTCCCTAAAGTACTCAAAATTCACTCTGGCTAATGGCTTCATCAACACATCATCTATCTCTTTGTCCGTCACAACATACTGGAGCTTCACTTCTCCCCTCTACACCATATCTTTGATATAGTGATATTTGATCTCTATATGCTTCGACTTGTCATGGAACACCGGGTTCTCCAACAACTTCACACAACTCTAGTTGTCGCAATATAGAGAAGTAGCATCTAAGTGGAGATCAAATAAATCAGACAGTAGCTTCCTTAGCCATACTTCCTCACAACTAACTGAACAAACTGCGACATACTCTACTTCAGTTGTACTCAGTGCCACATAGGATTGTTTCCTGCTAAACCAAGAGATCACACCTGATCCGATACTGAAGAAACACCCTGAAGTGCTCTTCCTATCGATGGCACTACCTGGCCAATATGAATCAACATAACCCTCCAGGTTAATATTTTGATTCACCTTATACTTGAGCCCATAATCAACTGTACCCCTCAGGTAGCTCAGAATATGCTTTGCAGCATCAAGTGAACATGTCTCGGATCTGTCAGTAACTAGCTCAAGGTGTTAACAGCAAAGCAAATGTCTGGTCTCATGTTCGTTAGGTAGATCAAGGACCCAGTCATCTGATAATACATCATAGCATCAACTGCTTGTAATGAAGCATCACTCAATAGCTTCAGGTTCGATGACATAGGTGTGGTCATGGCTTTGCAGTCCATCATCCCGAATATATTCAGGATATCTACTGTATATTTCCCTTCTCCCAAGGAAATTCCATCTGCATTCTGCCACACCCTCCATGCCTAGAAAATAATGCATCATACCCAAGTCCTTCATTTCAAACTCAGCAGCAAGATTCCTCTTCATATTAGCAATCAATCCATCCATACCGGTTACAAACAGATCATCTACATACAATAGGAGCATCAATGGGTTTCCATCTTCAACCTTGTAGTAAAGGTTGGAATCTACTTTACTCTTGGTAAATCCCAAACTAGATAGAAAGCTGTCAATTCTGTCGTACCATGTCTTGGGTGCCTGTTTCAAACTGTACAAGGCTTTCTTCAATATACACACATGAGACTCCCTGTGATGTGTCTCAAAACTGAGTGGATACTCCACATATACTTCTTCTTCTACTTCAACATTCAAGAAAGCAGTCTTGACATCCATCTGATGTATATTCCATTTCATTACTGGAGCGAGAGCAAGTACTAATATGATAGAAGTGTATCTAGCTATAGGTGCAAAAGTTTCTTCATAGTCTATTCCTTCTTTCTGGGAGAAACCAAGAGAAACAAATCTTGCTTTATATTTTTCAATGCTACCATCTGCAGCATGCTTGATCTTGTAGATCTATTCGGAATTTACAACTAACTTCCCTTCTGGTCTTGGGACAACATCTCAAACATCATTCTTTATGATCGATTGATACTCTTCGATCATAGCATCCTTCCATTCTTTTTGTTCTACTGCTTCTTCATAATTGGAAGGTTCTTTATCAATGAAATCACATAATAATGCTACATACCCAGAGTAGGATCTGGTCCTCTTTCTTTCTCTCTGATTCTCTTCTGGAGCCCCATATGTTTCCACAGCTTGGATAGCTTCTCGTACCCAAGCAGGTTTCCTCTTATGAGGATTCTTTTCCTGAGGTGGATCTACAGGTTCTTGTGGTTCTTCAAATTCTCGATCTTCTTCTTGAGTTTCTTTGTTCATGGTTGTATCATGAATTTTGGGTGCTTCTTCTTATTCAGGTTCTTCAACAAGTCTCTTTCTAGATTTGTTGTAAGCTAAGTCTTCATCAAATGTCACATCTCTGCTGATGTCGATCTTCTTGAATCCTGGGAATTATAGTCTGTAAGCCTTCGAGATTTCAAAGTATCCCACAAATATACCCTTCTTTCCTAAAGGATCTAATTTATTTCTCTTCTCTTTTGGAATGTGTATGTACACTGGACAATTGAATATTCTGAGATGGATGACTTCTGGTTTCTCGCCGGAAAAGACTTCTTCAGGTGTCTTGTTCTCAAGTACTTTGTGTGGAGTATGGTTCTGTACATACACCGATGTTTTGGCAGCTTCTGCCCATAGATGCATAGGAAGATATTTATCGTGAAGCATTGCTCTTGTAGCTTTTATGATAGTTATATTCTTCCTTTCTGCAATCCCATTCTGTTGTGGATTATATGGAGTGGACAACTCCCTCTTAATCCCTGAGTCTTTGCATAACTCTTTCAATTTATTTGATGTGAATTCTCTGCCCTTATCTGATCGAAAAGTCTTGATCTTCTTTTCAGTGTGGTTCTCAATCAAGGCTTTGAATTCCTTGAACTTGTTGAATACTTCATATTTGTTCTTCATGAAGTAAATCCATGTCTTCCTAGAAAAATCATCAATGAAAGAAACATGGTATACATACCCACTTAGTGAACTTGATGAAATTGGACCACATACATTGGAATGGATGATTTCCAAGATTCCTTTTGCCTTGCTCTCGCTACTTGGAAATGTCTTCTTTGTGTTCTTTCCTTTCACATATTCTTTGTAAACTCCATCATGTTTTGCTTGAATTTCTAGAAGAACTTCAACAACTTTTCTTGCAAGTGGTAGTGCTCTGTAGTGCACATGTGCAAGCCTTCTATGCCAAAGTTCATTTGGCTCTATTGTTTCATGGACCAAGGCTTGTTCTGGATGGCCCTTCAATTTGTATAGACCTCCTTCTTGTTCCCTAATCACTACTGTATCATTGATAGTCTTTCCCTTTGGCCACATGATGACTTGGCCATATATAAATGAAACCCTCATTCCTTTTGCATCTAATGCAGATATGGAGAGGAGGTTCTTTTTTAGTTTTGGTACAAACAATACTTCCTTCATTGTCATAGACTTTCCAGAGTCTAGATTATAGGATGATTCCCCACTATATTTTATTAGATACTGGTAGTCATCTCGAAGTTTCACAAAGGATTCCTTGAATCATGTCATATGCTTGGAAGCCCCACTGTCTATAATCCAATCATTGCTTCCATGATTAATGTTTCCCATGAGAGTAGAAATCAAAACATATTCTTCATCACTTGAAGAATCTTCACTTTCATATCTGCTTCTCTTTGTGGAAGGTTCATCATCCTCTATAGCATGAGTATGATGTCTTCTCTTGTTTCCCTTCTTCTTATGGGAGTTAATCTTGTTTCTAGCATAGTCTTTTGCAAAGTGTCCTCTTTCATCACATGTATAGAATCTTTTTTTTGTTGTTGGAAAAGTGGTGGAACCCCCCTGACTAGCAGGTTTTCCATTGCTAAGTAAATGAACCAGGGGCATCTAAGTCATCAAAATCACCCTGGGATCGCACCCGGCCTAGACCGCACCAACCCTTAACATGGTTGGATTTTTTGGTATCCGATGGGATTAGAACCAGTGACCTTTTAGCTTAGGGGGCATCTTAGCCATACCCTGCCACCAACTGTTCTACATCTCGCGGATTACATGTATAGCATCTTAGTTTAGATAAGTACTTTCTAATGTTATCTTTCTAGTGAAAGGTATTGCCTCTGAAGTGATGAGAGTTTCTTCTACTCTTCTTGGAGTGGACTGTGAGAGCTTGATATTCACTTCCCATCGTCTCTTCTCGAGTTGCTATCCGAGCTTCTTATTGAGAGCATTCTTCCCATAGTCAGCTAAACTTGACTAACTTCTTTCTGGCACAGATTCCTCAAATAAAGGAGTCCCATGATTTAGGGAGACCATTCAAGGTGGTCATTACAATCTCTCCATTTTCCACTTCTTCATCTACTACTTCCAGCTGTTCCTTGATCTGAGAGACCCTTGTAAAGTAGGACTGGATGGTTTTTCATTCTGGATCTTTACATTCTTTAGTTGGTTTCTCAGAGTCATCTTCCGGTTTATGTTCTTCCCTTCAAACAATTTGGTTACGGCATCAAACATAGCTTTAGGTGTCTTTAGGGAGGACACCTAATGCTAGGATGTACTTAGGTGTCTTTAATCCTCTTTTCCATAACCAACTTCTTCTTGTGTAAGGCCTTAGCCTCATTTCCCTCTAGAACTAGAACCTCCTCACTGATATAGGAGTCTAACTCATTTTCTTCCAAGACCAGGGAGATCCTATACTTCCAGGCTCAGAATTTATCAGCTCCCTCAAGATTTTCATCAACCTTGGTATGATGAGACATCTTAACTAAGAACCTCAATTGGAATTACAAAAGATTTAGATCTTACCAGGTCAAGATGTCAGATTTGGATTTGGAGCAGAAATTCTGCAGTGTTGGTTCAGGAGCAGATTAGGGTTTTGCTTTTCCATAGTTCTGTCAAACCAAATGCTTTGATATTGATCTCTAAACTTTGATTTTGAGGAGGAGATCAATCCAAACATAGGATCACTAAAAAATTCCACTTCTGTGGAAAGCCCTAATTTCTGGCAGTAGTGTCGGGTCCAAAATTGAAAAACCTCAGAATTGGATTCTGCTTCGACAAAAAGATGCGCCCTAGGGAGGAAAATTAATCCAACCTTATTTTGCTGAAAATATGTGGAGAGAGATTCACAAAGTAGGAAGCCCTAGTTTCCACAGCTACACAGTGTCTTCTTCTCAAGTTAGCGGTGATACCATGTTAGATTTTTAACATTAAGCTAGCATTATATTATGATATTTAACTGAGAGAATAACAAGCACATCAATCAAACACAAGAGACAATGAACACAGTTTTTTTCTTCGAGGAAACCATAAATGGAGAAAACCCCGCAACTTCCTCAGAGATAGAATTAGCACCAAAAGTAAAAAATCAAAACAGTAAGATGATCTCCCAATAGCAGTAACCTCTTTATTCCTAGCCCCAGTGTCTTCTTCTTCCTCAGCTATGCACTACAATTGAGTGTGAGTGAGTGAGTGATAAATAGAGAGGCTAGCTCTCTTTTTATACTAATTCCTTACTTAACTTATCCTTACTAGGGCCGACTTCTCTAAGAGAGTCTAATAACCCTAGTGCCCCGGAACTGCGGGGAATTTAACCCTTGATCAATAGGAGGGTTACCCACAATGACTTTGATTGACTTGTTTACATTATAGAACCTCCCGATAGGAACATCGGGGCATGACATGATTCAAGTACATTACAGACACATCCCGGGATAACCATCGGGGTATAATACATAATATATATGGATGAATACATTCCAAAGTTGAAATTACATGAACACCTACAGAAATGGATCTTGCGACCTCTGTGTATTTATATTTATGTTTTTAATGAATGTTGTACATAGTATTATTGTTGTTTTATTGTGTTGGGGATTTCGTTATGGCATGCGATTCTTATAATGTAGTTTGTAAGTATTTAAAGGGTTTGATTTATTATAATTGCAATATATTTATTATGTTGATAGTTTCTTTACTGCATACAATTTCGTGGATGTAGTTTCTAAAATAAACATATGGTTTTATGTGGATTATTGTTTATATTCTCAAACCATTAGATAGTCTCGATGTTTGGACTGTAGATTCGATTTATGAAATTATTTGATTAATGGGAAAATATATTGTTTAACCTTTTCTCTTGGTAGATATATATACAGACAGTGAGAGGTCTTCAATGGGTTTTAATTTACCGTTAATACTTTGAATTGATGATTATTCTTAAATATATAATAATCTGTTTATAGTATTACTTCATTTAAAATACTATTATGCTTATACTTGATATAATGTAAATGATTTATTTATTAGGTTCTTATTACTAAATTAGTTGACTGTATTTTAAATTTAAGTTTGGTTTATAGCTTAACCTGAATTAGTCTTTTATTCCTAATTATAGTTCTGCTCGCAATATGGAATCTGCCACTACAGTCCATAGGTAAAGAAACATATAGGCACTGTTAAAGTAATTCCTAGGTTTTAGGAAAACAAAGTTTAAGCCGTAAATAAATGTAGAACTAAGTATAGCATAAATAAACCCTAAATATTTCTTAAACAAGAATTAATTTACAGACATAGGGTTTATAAATAAAATGTAAACCCTTAAATATTTTGACAGGAAAACAATTGTAAACATAGGGTTAGAAATTTAACATAAATAGTTGCTTATTCTAATGAGAAATTATACTAGATAATGAAATGGGAAGTCAAGAACCTCATACCTAAAAGGTGGCTATTCCAATGGCTAAAACCTGCACAATCAATTACCCAACATTAACAATTCACATGCAGATCTGAGCTATGTATAGATAACTGAATCAGTTGGAAACTACCACGTTCCACCCAAGCATGAACCGAAACCATTCCTGGTTTTAATCCGGATCCCTTCGAGCTGGTTCCAACATGCAAGTAGCTTAGAGCTCCTAAGGTAAGGTTTCCCTAAATGGTATATCAGGTCTATATCAGTTCTCATTTTTCCTCTTAATAAAATGTTCTCTAAGAACTCTCTTGAGAATAATCAAGCAGAATAGTGACTCCTAAAAAGGTAGAAGAGATCCCCAAGCCTCTCTTTGTCTTGAGACATTATAGACAAACTTTTCAGTCAGAGGGGCAGTTAAATCAAGAATCATTTGATTTCTTGATTTAACCATTTTTATTTAATTTAGGTACTTTTAATATTTTAACTTAGGAACTTTTAACTAGTTCCTAATTGGACTTTTGTCGGTATTATAGTATTTAATTTTCTTTTAGTAATAATAATATTAGATGGATCTTTTACTTCTTTCTTACATTATTAATATTATTACTATGCTTACTCTTCATACATACCATGTATAAAATATATAATAATATATTATTTGTTAACATTTGTCTTTGGGTATCATATATTATTATCCCTAAACTTATGACACTTTCTTCATTAAGGTCAGTAGGTAGGTGGTTAGGTCTACTAGGATAAGAAACTCTAAACATTCTTGCATGTTGGATTCCCTCGTATAACATGGTAGCTCTTCAGTACTTAATGAGATACAGAAATTTGAAATTTCATTTAATCACTTATAAATAAGTCAGATGAGATCAATGTTTTTCCCGATTCATTTTCACTTGACATAATTAATTATTTTTAGTAACTCCTAGCACTTATCCATAGCCCATAATCAATGCTAAAAACAGGGAGTTACAAACATAGTGTAATTCTAGAGCTCCTCGCTCAACACTAATGCTAGGATGTACTTGTAGGATCCACTTAGGGATACAATGGCCAAGGATCCGATGTTCCAGAGCTTATGCTCAACATCAACATGGAAGGCTCCAGGGCTTATGCCCAACACTTCCAATTTATGTTTTCATGTGTTCCAAAGCTTCATGCTCAACACAAATGTCTCAAAACTCATGTGCTCCAAAGCTTCTCACTCAACAAAAATATAAGTAATCATGTGCTCCAGAGATTCTCGCTCAACACAAAACATCAATTACCCATGTGCTCCAGAGCTCCTCGCTCGACACAAAACATCTCATCAATATGTTTCTTTAGGGTCCATGCCCAACACAAGAAACCATATATATATCAAATGAAATTGGCTTACGCCCAATATAAGAAACAAATCATCATGTTCATATGAAATGGAGTCTTTGACCCAGTTATATCAAAATAAAACATCAAGATAACATCATAATCAACGGGGATCATGCCCATAAGTGTTAGGTCCAACATTTAGGATATTACATTTCTTTTCTAGTGAAGTTATGGTGTAGGCTATCTTAGAAAACCCTTCCATAAATTTTTGGTAATAACTAGTAATCCCCATGAAGGATGTTATGCCAGTAACCTTTTTAGTAACGCACCATTGAGTGATATATTTAATCTTATCGGGGCCAACTAATATTCCATGTTTAGACACTATGTGTACTAGATATTTAATTTTGTCTTTAAAAAAGCCATGCATGCTAAACTTAGAAAATAGTTGTTTTTCTCTTAACACTTGTAAAATTAGTCTTAGGTGTTCTTCGTGTTCATGTTTATTCTTTGATTAAATCAATAGGTTGTCGATGAAGACGACTATGAATTTATCGAAGTAGTTACTAAAAATACTATTAATTAAGCACATAAAAGCTGCAGGTGTGTTTGTTAACCCAAATGGAATTACGATGAAATCGTAATGACCATATCGGGTTCTAAAATCAATTTTAAAGATGTTGTCATCCTTGATCCATACCTAATGGTATCAAGATCTTAAATCTATTTTGGGAAAGATTGCTTCCCCTCGAATATGATCAAATAGATCATCTATCTAAGGTAAAGGATATCGGTTTTTAATAGTCATCTTGTTTATATGCCAATTATCTATGTATCATCTTAAAGTGCCATCTTTTTTCTTTACGAATAAGACTGGTGCTCCCTAAGGGGAAACACTAGGTCGAATGTACTTTTTTATCAATTAGTTCTTCCAATTGGAACAATAATTTCTATTATATTCATTCGATAAGTAGCTTTTGATGCTCGTATTGCTCTAGGTATCAAATTGATCATAAATTTTATGTCCATTTTCGGAGGTGTTCTAGGGACTTCTTTTGGAAAGATGTCTTTAAAATATTTTAAGATTGGTATATCCTCTATTTTAAGTTGTTTATCTTTATATTTATCGTCCATTATATAGATTGCAAAAACCTTTCATCCCTTACGTACATTTATTTTCATCTGCAAGGAAGATATTTCTTTGATTGTAACCTTTTTGAGAATTCATTTTACTTTAATTGTATTTCCATTATCATCCATGCATGTAAAAGTTCTATCATAGAAATTTAACATAACCATATGTTTTTGTAACCAGTCCATTCCTATCAACAATTCATAAGAACCTAATGGTAAAATATTTAGATCAACATGTGTATTCAATTAATTCAGCATAATTTCACGATTTTTCACATAATTAGTGACCTTTCGTTTGGTACCTGTGGCTAGTTGTACCAGCCAATATTTTTCATTTTTTTGTCAATTTACACAATTCAACAATCCTAGGTGATACATAGCTTAAACATCCACCTGAATCAATTAGTATAGAAATGGGTTGACTTTTTATCATACCTTCGATTCCGACCATTGAAGTTTGATGGTCTTCTTGTTGGTTATCCAATGCATCACTGATTTCGGGCATGTTTCTTGCCATATCCCCAGTTGCAGCAACTTCTTGAATTGAGTGAACATTATTAAAAATTAATAATGTGGCTCACGACATTCCTAGCATTTTAGTAGTTCCCTTTGTGCAATGTTTTTATTAAAGGTGGTGGGAGGTTCTCTTTCTCTTGATGCAAGGTTTTATTATTTCCTTGATACCCTTTGTTGTCATTCCTGGTATTTTTGGAAAATTTAGTATTCTTCTTTCTTTGATCAAAGTTATCACGTCTTTTTGTTTTCCAATTAGGTATATTTTCTTTTTTATTCTTATTCTCATCATAACAGAAGTTTTCTTTTCTCATTTCCTCTTCCATCATTACTATATAAGGCACATAACGAAGTAAACTTAGGAATTTACTACATAGTTATTTCATGGCCATAGCACCTAACCTTACTTCGTAAAATTATTTAGATTTTTCTTCATAGCACTGATACGAAAGATACTTTCGTTTAAAGTATTTATTGAAGGTTTTCCATGTTTAAGTAATTTTCTTTTACACCTTTTAATTTTTTTATGTCTTGCCACCAAATATAATCTTTTCTTCTAAGTTATAGATGTTGATGTATTTTTAACTTCGGAATGTATTCATGTATGTATCTTATGTCTTGTAACCTGATGTTTATTCCAAGATGTATCTATTATATAATTGAGTCATGTTGTCATGCCCCAACGTTCTGATCGGGAGGATCTATAATGTAAGCAAGTCATGTCAAGTCATTGTGGGTAACCCTCCTATTGTCTAAGGGTTAAAGTCCCCGCAGTTTCAGGGCACTATGGTTATTAGTCTGTCCTAGAGAGGTCGGCCCTAGTAGGGTTTTAGTCATGCCGGTATTAGTATAAATAGAGAGCTGGAATCTCTATTTAGTACACATCACATACACACTCAAGTGTAGTGCATAGTTGAGGAAGAATAAGACACTGGGGCTAGATAAGAAGAAGGTTACTGCTGTTGGGAGATCACTTACTGTTTTGGGCTTTTCTATTTTGGTGCTAATTCTATCTTTGAGGAAGTTGTAGGGTTTTCTCCATTTATGGTTTCCTCGAGGAAAAACACTGTGTTCATTGTCTTTTGTGTTTGATTGTTGTTCTTGTTATTTTCTCAGTTAAAGATCCTAATAATGCTAGCTTAATGTTGAAAAACTAACCTAGTATCAAAGCTAACCTGAGAAAAAGACACTGTGCAGCTACGAGAACTAGAACTTCCTAGTTTGTGGATCTTCCTCCACATATTTTCAGAAAAAGTAAGGTGGAATAACTCTCCTCCTTAGGGTGCATCTTTCTGTCGAAGCATAATCCAATTATGAGGTTTTTCAGTTTTGTACCCGACACTACTACCAAAAATTAGGGCTTTTCACAAAAGAGGAATTTTTCAGTGAGCCCAGGCCTGGATTGATCTCCTCCCCAAGATCGTACTTAGGGATAAATTTCAAGGCATTTGGGTGGACAGAACTCCAGAAAAGAAAAACCCTAATTTGCTCCTGATCCAACACTGCAGGATTTTAGCTCCAAATCCAGATCCGACATCTTGACCTAGTAAGATCTAAATCTTTTGTATTTCCATTTGAGGTTCTCAGTTAAATATGTCTCATCATACCAAGCTTGATGAAAATCTTGAGGGAGCTAATGACTTCCGAGCCTAGAAGTATAGGATCTCCATGGTCTCGGAAGAAAATGAGTTGGACTCCTACATCCATGAGGAGGTTCCAGTTCTAGAGGGAGATAAGGCTAAGGTCTTACATAAGAAGAAGTTGGTTATGACAAAGAAGATCATTTTTTATTCTATCAAGGATCACCTTATCCCACAAGTGTCCTCTATCAAGACACCTAAAGCTATGTTTGATGCCCTAACCAAATTTTTTGAAGGGAAGAACATAAACCAGAAGATGACTCTGAGGAATCAACTGAAGAATGTGAAGGTCTAGAATGTAGAGACCATCTAGTCTTACTTCACAAGGGTTTCTCAGATCAAGGAACAATTGGAAGCAGTACATGAATAAGTGGAGAATGCAGAAATTGTGATGACCACCTTGAATGGTCTCCCTAGGACATGGGACTCTTTCATTCAAGGGATCTATGCTAGAAAGAAGTTAGTCAAGTTCAGCATACTGTGGGAAGAATGTTCTCAAGAAGAATCTCGGATAGCAGCTCGAGAAGAGAATATGGGAAGTGAAGATCAAGCTCTCACAGTACAATCCAAGAAATCTAGATCCAACCATCACAGAAGTAAGTACTCTCATCATAGGAATAACTCTAGAAAGCCTAGAGATAGGTCTAAGTACATTTGCTATACATGTGATTAAAAAGGACACTTTTCTAGAGATTGTCCTAAGAACAAAAGTATCTCTCACAAGAAGAAGGCAAAGAAAAGAAGACATCATGCTCATGCTACAGAGGATGATGAACCTTCATCAAAGAGAAATAGATATGAAAGTGAAGATTCTTCAAGCGAGGATGAATATGTTTTGATCTCTGCTCTCATGGGAAACATTACTCATGGAAGTGTTGATTGGCTTATAGACAGTGGGGTTTCCAAACATATGACTGGATTCAAGGAATCCTTTGTGAAACTTTCAGAACATGAATCACCTCACAAGGTGAAGCTAGGAGATGACTACCAATATCCAATAAAAGGTTGTGGAGAATCTTCCTATAAGCTAGACTCTGGAAAGTCTATAACAATGAAGGAAGTGTTGTTTGTGCCAGGATGCAAGAAGAACCTTCTCTCCATATCAGCATTGGATGCAAAAGGAATGAGGATTGCATTCATAGATGGTCAAGTCATCATGTGGCCAAAAGGAAAGACTATTGATGATGTAATAGTGATTGGTGAACAAGAAGGAGGTTTGTACAAATTGAAAGGCCATCCAGAACAAACCTTGGTCCATGACATAGTAGAGCCAAGTGAACTTTGGCATAGAAGGCTTGCACATGTGCAATACAGAGCACTACCTCTTGCAAGCAAATCTATTGAAGGTCTTCCAGAAATACAGGAAAAACATGATGGGGTCTACAAAGGATGTGTGAAAGGAATGAACACAAAGAAGACATTTCCAAGTAGCGAAAGCAAAGATAAAGGAATATTGGAAATCATCCACTTTGATGTATGCAGTCCTATATCATCAATCTCACTAAGCAATATGCATATTATGTTTCTTGTATTGATGAATTTTCTAGCAAGACATGGGTTTACTCCATGAAGAACAAAGACGAAGTATTCAACAAGTTCAAGGAATTCAAAGACTTGATCGAGAATCACACTGAAAAGAAGATAACGACCTTTCGATTAGATAATGGCGGAGAATTCACTTCGAATGAATTCAAAGAGCTATGTAAAGAATCAGGGATTAAGAGGGAGTTTTCCAGTCCTTATAATCCACAACATAATGGGATTGCAGAATGGAAGAAAATAGCTATCATGGAAGCTGCAAGAGCTATGATTCATGATCAAGATCTTCTTATGCATCTTTGGGGGGAAGTTGCCAGAATAGCGGTGTATGTATAGAACCGTACTCCACATAGAGTACTCGAGAAAAAGAATCCTAAAGAAGTATTCTCCAGTAAGAAACTAGAAGTCAACCATCTCAGAATATTCAGTTGTCCTGTATACATACACATTCCAAAAGAGAAGAGAAAGAAATTAGATCCTTCAGGAAAGAAGGGTATATTTGTGGGATACTCTGAAAGCTTGAAGGCTTACAGAATATATATCCCAGGATACAAGAAGATTGACATCAGCAGGGATGTGACATTTGATGAAGTCATAGCTTATGACAAATCCAAAAAGAGACCTGCTGAAGAACCTGAAGAAGTAGAAGCACCTAGAATTCATGATATAACCACGAACGAAGAAACTCAAGAAGAAGATCGAGAATTTGAAGAACCACAAAGACCTGTAGATCCACCTCTGGAGAAGAATCCTCATAAGAGGAAACCTTCTTGGGTATGTGAAATTATCCAAGGTGCAGAAAGATATGGGGCTCCAGAAGAGAATCACATAGAAAGAAAGTGGACCAGATCCTGCTCTGGGTATGTAGCTTTACTATGTGATTTCATTGATAAAGAACCTTCCAGTTATGAAGATGCGACAGAATGAAAAGAATGGAAGGATTCTATGATCGAAGAGTACCAATCGATCATGAAGAATGATGTTTGGGATGTTGTCCCAAGACAAAAAGGGAAGTCAGTTGTAACTTCCAAATGGATCTACAAGATCAAGCATGCTGCAAACGGTAGCATTGAAAAGTATAAGGCAATATTTTTTGCTCGAGGTTTCTCTCAGAAAGAAGGAATAGATTATGAAGAAACCTTTGCCCCTGTATCCAGATACACTTCCATCAGATCAGTACTAGCTCTGGCTGCAGTGATGAAATGGAAGATACACTATATGGATGTCAAGACTGCTTTCTTGAATGGTGTAGTAGAAGAGGAAGTGTATGTAGAAAAACCACTTGGTTTTGAGACACATGACCGAGAGTCTCATGTATACAGATTGAAGAAAGCCCTGTATGGTTTGAAATAGGCACCGAGGACTTGGTACGGTAGAATTGACATCTTTCTATCCAGTTTGGGATTTACCAAAAGTAAAGTAGATTCCAACCTTTACTACAAGGTTGAAGATGGCAACCCAATGATGCTCCTACTATATGTAGATGATCTATTTATGATAGGTATGGATGGGTTGATTGCTAATACGAAGAGAAATATTTCTTCCGAGTTCGAGATGAAGGACTTGGGTGTGATGCATTTTTCCTAGGCATGGATGTGTGGCAGAGTGTAGAAGGAATCTTTCTTGGACAAGGGAAGTATGCAATAGAGATCCTGAAGAGGTTTGGGATGATGGACTGCAAAGCCATGGACACACCTATGGAATTGAACCTAAAGCTATTGAGTGATGCTTCATCAGAGTCAGTTGATGCTATGATGTATCATTAGATGATTGGGTCCTTGATGTACCTGATGAACACAAGACCAGATATTTCCTTTGCTGTGAACACCTTGAGCCAGTTCTTGACAGATCCGAGAAATGTTCACTTGATTGCTGCAAAGCATATTCTGAGGTACCTGAGGGGTACAGTTGATTATGGGCTCAAGTATGAGTCGAATTAGAAGATTAACCTAGAGGGTTATGTTGATTCATATTGGGAAGGTAGTGCCATCGATAGGAAGAGCACTTCAAGATGTTGCTTCAGTACGGGATCAGGTGTGATCTCTTGGTTTAGAAGGAAGCAATCTTGTGTCGCACTGAGTACAACTAAAGCAGAGTATGTCGCAGCTTGTTTAGCTAGTTGTGAGGTAGTATGGCTGAGGAAGCTACTGTCTAATATATTTGATATCTAGTTGGATGCTACTTGTATACATTGTGACAACCAGAGTTGTGTGAAGTTGTCAGAGAATCTAGTGTTCCATGAAAAGTCGAAGCATATCAAAATCAAGTATCACTATATCAGGGATATGGTGCAAAGGGGAGCAGTGAAGCTCCAGTATGTTGCGACGGAGGAATAGATAGCTGATGTATTGATGAAGCCATTGGCTAGGATTAAGTTTGAGTACTTCAAGGAGAAGCTTGGTGTTCTCTAGATCGAGGTTTCCTCCAAGGGAAAGTGATGAGACCCATAGCCATTCTGACATGGTGAGAGGATTGGTTCCTTCCATGGTAAGATGTAAGGGCTGAGACATTCTGTCATGGTTAGAGGATTTAGGTTCCTTCCATGTTAGATATGAGTGTTGGCCATTCTCTCGAGTAGGATAGATGTAAGAGAAACTACCATTCTGGGAATGGAGGCACCTGGTTAGTTACCAAGAAAACTCAGCCTAGGACTTAGAAGCCATTCTGATTTGTTTCCACTTGATAAGATGTAAGGGCTGAACCATTCTATCATGGCTAAAGGATTAAATTCCTCCCATGTTAGATGTGAGTGTTGGCCATTCTGACGAGTAGGTCAGATGTAAGGGCAACTGCCATTCTGGGAATGGAGGCACCTGGTTAGTTACCAGGTAGCTCAGTCTGGGATTGGGGGCCATTCTGATGCGATAGTAGGATTAGTTCCTCCATGATCAGATGTGAGTGCATGCCCTTTCCGATGCAGTGCTTTGTGCATGGTTATATTTTAAGTGTAGAGCCCTTTTCGATGCAGTGCTTCGTGCATGGTCGGATTGTAAGTGCTGAGCCCTTTTGATGCGGTGCTTTCGAGCATGGTCGACTATAAGTGTTGTTTCTTTTTGACAGGATGAGGTTGGATGTAAGTGAAGATCCTTTCCGATGCGATGTGCTTGCACATGGTTAGATATAAGTGCTGAGCCATTCTGGCACGATGTGTTTACACATGGTCAGATGTGAGTGCTGGGCCATTCTGACAAGATGAGGTCAGATGTGAGTGTTGGGCATGCCTTTCTGACAAGATGAGGTCAGATGTAAGAGTTGGGCGGTCCATTCTAACTTAAGTGTTAGATATAAGTGCTGATGAAGACCTGCATGAAGGGTAGGCCTCAAGGATTGACTCTGTAGAAATTCCTATGATGAGAAGAATCGAGATAGCACCATTATGAGATAGCATATGATGATGATCCAGACTTGATGATGATCCAAATGTGTTGATCTAGACTTCATGATGGTCCAGATCAAGTGATGATCCAGTTGTGATGATGATCTAGATCAAGTGATCCAGATGTGATGATGATCCAGACTTGATGTAGATCCAGATCGAGTGATGATCCAGTGTGATGATCCAGAGCTAGCATTATATTACCCTCTTCATTGTTCACTAGATTTATATGATGATATTCTTTTTCAGTAAACATTCCTACATCTTCCATAATTTACTACAAAAAACAAAGTCATTCTTCTGTTCTTCCTCATAAGAGAATGAAACCACAATAGGATAAAGTTAGTTTTATCCATATCAGTGTTGGGCTTGTTCATGCCAAGTGTTGTAACCATGCTCTAATACCATTCTGTCACAAACCTATAAATTTCCAAAATAAAATAAATCAATATACTCTTTTACTCGAGTGAATATTGTAGCATGTAAATTGATCGCGGCATGAACATTTTTTAGATTATTTGTATAATAATTTATACTTGCTTCTTACTGAATTGGACGAATTATATTTTATGCACTGTCTGCATACGGTTATCGACATACTTGTCCTCGCATGCAAAGGTGATATTCTTAATACTTTTAATAATTGAAATTTACCATATTGTTTTGCTAAGAGTTGCTTAGACTAAAGGATATGGTTTTTTCGAGCCGTCATGCCCTAGCTCTAGCAACTAAAACATGATTCTATCAACATAGCTTTATGAAGATGAAAGGGTGGGGGACTATGGGGATAAACACCATAGTCTTTATCCCATTTTCATTGGCATCAAATATTGATATGTTAAACCATGGTGTGGACCATAGTCCTAGAGGCATACACCAGGTATAAGCCAATATAAAGCTTATGGAGGATTTAAGGAGTTTGTTGAACATTAAGGACTTGTGGTTATAGCACTCATACCCTAGTAGTGATTTTACATCATGGAATAAATAGATTTGGGGTTTTAATACCGCATGGTTTTAGCCATGCAATTTTGGAGGTATAAGGGTTAAGATTCGTTCCTACAAAAGTTTACCATGGTAATAAATTTGTCCTGGCTACGAGTTAACAATGCAACCAAGAATATTTAATGTAAATATTGCATACGTAAGAGACATGAATCTTGTCCCTCCATCTGTCGTAAACAAAAGAAAGGGTTTTGATAGGGTTTAAATAAGTTTCACTCTGTCCAAAATTGCATTTGCAGTTGCATTTTCGGTCTACAACTAATGTAAATGAAATCTCATCCCTCCATTGTTGCACTTTGTAGTTTTTGTGCAATATCTTTACCCAAGTCATTAATAGAATTCCTTTGTTTGCTTCTGAGGTATGCTTGAGGCCTTCTATCATTGTGGATGACTGCAAAAAGGTATTGGCATTGCAGGATGTCTTATATCAGTGTGGATGGATACCAAAATATCTTGGCCTTCATCGTTTACTACGAAAGAAAAGGGACCAACGTTCATTGGTATTCCATGCCTCTTAACCATGTATGCCAATAAAAAACATCTTGGTTTTATAATAGTTTTAAAACTTTGCTTTAAGATTCTCAGAAAAGTGATAAATGACTTGGGTTTTTGTTTAAACTGCAGGTAGAGGAGTGATAAGGGCATTTAGGACGAGCCGACACCTAGCCCTCTCTATATTCGAATAAGGTAAGGTTTTACCACTTTTTAATATCCTTCCTCTTACAATTTTTAATAATTCAAAAAAATAATGATTACATTGTGGTAATGCAAGTTCATAGATGGTCGAGAAGGGTGGCGATAGGGTCACCTCCTCCATCTCCTAGAACCATAAACTCAAAGGTGAGTGTATAAAAACCTTCTCTAATTAAAACTTTATCTAGACCAGAATTTTATGTAATTACTAACGTTACCACACAATGATATGGCATGTACCCTCTAGAATGTATGTGTTTTTCCTTCGTCCCTATTTTTCCAATAGTTTCCTTGGTAAGGGTTAAAAATAGTTTAGAAAGAAAATACTCTTCGTTGGGTTAGACTGTGTGGGAAGTGGGGATTTAGCCACTCTTATAAAGATAAGTTGGGCTATAAAAATATTTGGTTCTTTCTTGGTCTGAAACAAGTTGCAACAATGGATTCACAACCTCTATGTTTCCAATGTTGAATCATTTTATTTCCTTTGTATGCATTTGTTATGGTTTAATAAATGGTAGATTCCATGTTTAATGGAATTACAACCACTTGGGGTTCAAATTGGAAATAGATTCGAAACCTTATATATTTATTTCGATACTTTAATAGTTTAATAAGAGGCCCCTATGGGTTTGTACCATATTATAGTTTAGAGCTTCATTGTTAATTTTTTTAACTCTTCATTATTTTAATTGTACCTATCGTAATGTTAATGAAATGATGGATGCCACTGTATAATGGTCTTACTTCCATGCAAACATTTATTGGATGATTTTGTTGTTTATGAATTAATGGAATCTATGTAACTCTATTTGAAAATGTATTAAATTTTTTAATCGGATTAATCTTTCTAGATATCTTAGTGAATTTATTCGCTAGATATTTAAGCGATGGGGAAAGATGGATAACGAGTATCGAACTCAGTTTTTGTTATTGATGATTTGGCATATGACCGATTGATTTAATAATCATATCTAGGTGTTTTGGTTTGAATATATTACTGCAGATCTTGATTCATGTTTTGATGGTTTGTAATAGATGAGGTGTATTTCTTTTTTTTTTTTTTTGAAAAGAAGAATCTCTGGTATCTTAATCTATTTTGGAAACGTTAGTTAGCACTCANAAATTGTCTTTCTATACATACTTTGTTCAACATTATAGATCTATGAATCTGGTTGTAGTCAAGGATCTCTAATAGTATGATCCTAGTTGACATAACATTTAATTTGACAGGGATTTAAAAGAAGAAAAGTCAAAGTCTACCAATGTAGAAATCCATCGACTTCTAAGAAATGGTTAGTTGAATAAAATACATTCAAATTATTGTATTAAAACATAGGGAGGCATAAATTAGAACATTTAATCATTTTTATGATAATTCTTTGTTTTGAAATCCTAAATCAAACTAACATTACAACCATTATTATACAAATATCTGATTTTGGTATGGATGACCAAACAAAAGTTTGTTATAAAATATTAAGATCAAGAATCTACGAATGCTACTTAAGATTAGTTTACTTCACATGATTTAACATAAAATAGAAAAGATAATAGTAATATAGGTATACTACCATTACTGTAAAAAAAAATATGATTCATAATTAATTTTGAAATTTTACTTTAAACAACTCTACCACATATAAGAAGTAGAATAGGGAACCTGACACCAATATCGGGAAAACATAATTGAAATATTTGTTCCTCCCAACCAACTCCTAGAGAAAGAAAGTCTCACATTCTTTGGAACCCATGGGCATGTTTGTTGATCCACGAGGAAAAAATCCAATCAATGGGCCATCTCTTGCATTAACAGATCAATTTCTTTTCCACTGCTAGCCTCCTGCTTTCTAAATGGACATACTATTATATACTATTTTTCCTAGGACTTGGTCATTTATGATCCTCTTCTCTTTAGCACTCCACAAGGAGTTGTGGCCTTATTTTCGGGAGGATGCCTCTTGCATGTTGAGTTCCCACTTAGTAGCTTTTGCCACTTGTATTTTCCCCTTATGTGTCATCAAACACTCTTTCAACAACTATTTCAGTTTTGATTCCTTCTAGAATTTTTAATTAATAAATAAGAATAATGCAGTACATCTATTTTTTTCTTTATTGTAAAAAATATTTAAAAAATAAATTATTAAAAAATAATAATAATTTATTTTAATTCAGTGTATTACAAACATAATGATACAAAAGAATCAGAATCAAATGGAGGGAGGTAAGTGAATTGAGGAAACAATCGAACACTCTTAGGGGGGGAGATTGGTTTCCATTGATTTTTTTCTATGACGCGAGAAATACCAAGAGAGAGTAGCTTCAATAAGGGTGAGTTGTTCAAGGGTGAGTTTTTCATTAAATGTACATGATGTATATATTGTAATGAATCATGGTGTCGGGCTAAAGGAAAAAGTCCCACCATCGGTTTGGTTGTGTTATGTTTCAGCGAACAGAATCATTGTCGATGGAATATCGTGATATACATCACATATTAAGTTTTGTCATCATGTAAACATACATTTTAATTAAGTGAACCCAACCAGCTATGTTCACTGCAACCATATTGAAAAGGGCATGATTTTCCTAAGGATAGGGAAGGGGGGATTATCAAACCTTGAGCCTATGGGGAAAAACCATGTGTGAGCTATTAAACCCCTTTACTTGTCAACCACCCTTTTTGGTTTTCTCACCTTCCCTTGTCTTATCCAACTACCACTTTAAATGTTCTGCTGTCAGTTGGGGCAGTTATTGCTGGGGAGTGGAGTGTGGCAGGAATGTCAGTCCTTGCCCACACGCACACTCCACCAGCAGTTTGACCCTCACGTGGGTAGGAAAAGCCACTACGCCCATCACTCCATTCTCCCCATGATGACAGGGGCACTCTCCCACTGGCAATTGTTCCTCCTTCATCCTTACGTGTAGGGACATTCTATTTTACCCACACACCATTTGGCATTGTGGCTCACTCATCCTCACACAGGAGGGGGATCATTCTCCCCATGCACTGATTGGGATTCCCATTGTTTTTTCCCACGCAACAAGGAGGAGAGCTGTCTTTGGCTGTCATTCATGTTTTCTACCGAGGGGTATCTGGTGTGTTTTCCATCCAGATTTTGGGGTTTGTGTGTAAATTTCCCTCACATATAGATTGGGAGTCTGTTTTCTTTCCCATTGCACCCTGTGTAAGTTTCCCCATGGCTTCATTGTTGAAAACAGGCTGTTGTTTCCCCACGTTTGTTGGCTGTGTTTGCTTTTACATTTTGGGCTACTGTAGGCTGTTATGGAGTTGTTTTGGCCACAATAGGGCCAAGAATGACTCAAGAATTGTTTTCCCTATCCAAGTTGTGAATCACTTGTTGGACTGCGTGTATGCAGTGGTTGGTCTTTGAACTGTGTTGGAGTAGGGATGAGGGCTTGGTTTACTTGATAAACCTGGTGTGTTTGGGAACCACATAGACAGAGCTAGAGGGATGGATTTCTTCTCCACAACCCCTGAATAGCACTGGAAGGGAATTCAGGGCTTTAGGGACTGTGTAGCAGAGAAGGGACTGATTCCTTGTGTTGGGTGTGTGTGGGTGTCTTAGAAGTCAAACTAGTTCTGGTGTAGGTGTCCTTAGCTCTGCAATGATGTCACTAGCTTAGCGTACAACCTTTCCCAGCTCCTTGATGGCCTGATAAACCTGACCATGTTGGCTTGGCTGTCTTATTGATGGCCTGATAAACCCAACTGTGTCGGCTGATCTGTGTACCTTGGCTATGTGTAAGCCTTCATGTTCCTTATTCCTTAGGGAAATCGGTGATCGACGAAAGTTAGTTGTTTGGACCGCCAACACGTCGGCGAAATTTAGTTGATGGGATCGTCGATGGGCGTCAACAAAATTTAGTTGATGAGAGCACTGACACATTGGAGACAAATAGTTGATGAAACCACTGATATGTCAGAGAAGGTTAGTGGATTGGTCCACCGACGCGCTGGAAGAAATTAGTTGTTTTGATTGACGATGAATGTCAGAAAACATTAGTTGTTTGTGAGTCTGCCATTGTGGCTGTTTAATGGAATATCCTTATGACGATTAGAGGCTTCAACCACTAATAGTAAATAGAGCTTCCGACAGCCGATGAGTTTATGGTCTGCAGAACCCGTAGTGGGATTACTACCCGCAGTTGCGGCTACCTAAGTGACTGTCCACCCGATGAATAGTGCATTTGATTGCTAATACGCAGTAGTTCTCGGCATTGCCAATAAGTAATAAAGATTGGAAGATTAGACAACTAAAGGTCTGATATAGCAGAAAACTTTAGTTGTTAGGGCCGCCAATGAGCGCTAGAGGGAGTTGTGGATTGGATCGCCGAAACGTCGAAAATTTTGTTGGGAAGAGGTCCGATTGGGAAAAAGAAATTTTGGGTTTTTCCAGAGGGATTTCTCAGCGACTTTCAACCATTTTCCAGTGGATTTTTTTCAGCAGATCGTCAATGGAGTACAAGGCGAAAAAGGAAGAAAATTATGTGTTAGAACAAAATTGCTATTTTGATATTTCCAGGAGAAGGTAGGTAGTTCTGATTTATATCAATATTATGCATCTAACGGTTGTGTTACTAACACGTTTGCAGAATCATACACACCTTCAAGTGCAGTATCCCAGATAGTGCAGTTTTGTAAGTAAGTGGTAGTTCAGTTATGAGAACCCATCACGGATATGATGCTCGGGATTCCTATGAGCAAGCACGAGATGACATGGGAGAAAATGTCCGTAATGGAAATGATGAAATAGAGTCTAATGGAAGGATATTCCAAGAGACATCATCATATGTTACAGCCACCATGAGAAGCTTGATTAAATCCCAAGAAGAATAGCATCAGTTGAATGCTGCTATGTTGCAGAGTTTGACAGACTTACAGAGAAAGATAGACTCTAGGTGGGGTACAGCAAGACTAGAAGGTATTAAGAGCAGTACTAGGAGAAGGAGAAGGAATTCTAGTGGATCATCTGACTCTAAAGAATCTAGTAGGGATTCAAGCTCATCTTCTCGTAAAAGGAAAAGAAGGAAACACCATAGGGATCACTCTCAGGATGAATTTAAGAAGGATAAACCTCCTACATTTGACAGTGAGGTAAATACTGGACAAGAGGTTGAAGCTTGGATTCTTGGGATAAAGATGTACTTCCAAGTTCAGGATTATTTGGGAAATGTGAAGGCAAGAGTTTCCATATTCAATCTGAATGGAAGGGCATCCATTTGGTGGGAACACTTCAAGCAAGTAAAGAGGATCAACGAAAGGAGACTGAAGTGGAAATAGTTAAAGAAGTATTTCAAGCAGAAATACCTCTCTGACAGGTATTATGATGACAATATTAAGGAGTTCCATGAGCTGAGATTAGGACAACAAACCATGGAATAGTATGCAAATAGGTTTTTGTAGCTATTGAGGTATGTCTGGTACATCAAAGATGAAAAAGTGAAGGTCCAGTGGTTTCTGAGTGGATTGCCTCAGTCTTACAAAGATAGAATTGATTTTTACGAACCTATAACTCTTGAAGAAGCAATAAGAAAGGCTAAGTATTTCTATGAGCAAATCAAAAGTAAACCTTATTACCATAAAGCATGGAAGGACAAGAAGAATGAGAATTTTAACCAAAGCAAGAAAGGTTTCAAACCTTCTAGCTTCAGGAATCAACAGAAGCAACCATCCCAAGCTGCGAGTAAACCAGTTGGAGTGATAGGAGAAAAGCCTAAGGACCCACAATAGAATAGAGGACCACTTCAATGTTGGAGATGTGGAGGACCCCACATGCGCAGAACTTGTCCACTCAAGAATGAGAGTGCAACACCAGCTTACAACATTCAAGAAGTATAAATAGTGGGTCAAGTAGCAAGGGCAATGCCTAGGATTTATGCAGCATTGGAGTACCTCCAGGAAGATCACCAGTCAACTGTGGTTGAAGTTGTAGGTAAGATTGTTGAGCAATATATTTCTATTTTTATTGACCCTGGTTCTACTCACAGTTACATTACTCCTACAGTAGTGGATATTTGTGCTTTTAAGAAAGTAAAGCATATAAAATCTTGGTTAGTTCAGCTAGCCACTGGAACTAAGAGAAAGGTCAGTGAAGTGGTAGAGAAATGTCCTTTGTTCATGGATGGGTTGGTAACATGTGTAGATATGAATGTTCTACCGCTTGGTTCCTATGACGTTCTCATTGGAATGGATTTGTTAGAAGCTCACAGAGTGAATCTTGACTATTACAATAAGACTTTCGAATGCATGGATGAAGAAGGAAACCCATGTTATAGCTGATTTCACCACTCCAGTTGAATCACACTTTGTATGGCATTCCCTTGTCCCGGTGCAGACTCCTTAGACACCATGGACCATTTTTTGTCCTTTGATGTTTCCTTGATCATCCCTAAAAACATATGAAAAATCATACACGCAACTTTTAAACCTATAAGCGCGTATATACGTGGGTTTGACCACTAAAACCATGTACATCGAGATGTGTGCATAATCCAAAACCTTTTGGAGTTTTCCTTGACATGGATCCGACTCATTTGACTATTGGCCTTCCCTATTCCTTGAGATCACTCAGATTTGACCTTTCATTACCCCTTTGAAAAGTTATATAAGGAACCCCTTGGTACATTGAAGGCATAAGAGAGAATTGAGAGCAAAGAAACTATAGTCCATCATTGCCGGAACTTATGCTTGAGTCTACATCCCATTGTCCCTTGGAGCACTAGTGTGTTCTTCCCACGCTTTCCTTTTGCTTGTGAGCTTGCTATAGAGAGATGGAGGATTGAGGTGGCGGAGGCCCAAGTGGGGGATTCAGTTTCTCCAGTTCACAGACATGCCGTTAGAGGTTGTATCTTGTAATCTCTAATTTATATTAATAGAAATATCTTTTCCTGTCCAATAATGTGTGTTTGAATGAATATTTTATCCATGGGATTATCTCAAATGCTTGTACATTATTGATTATATATGCTAGAATAGATCTAAAACCATGATATATAGAATGATTGTATTGTTTACTTGTTGTTGAGGAAGTAATCTATCAATTCAAGCTGAAGATTGGAAAGCTCAACAGGGATCTACTTCAACCGTCCGGAATAAGGTACGAGGTCTGATCCTTTAGTGTTAGACATTTAATTTCTATTGCATATTGGAAAGGATTGATTTCTGGAGTCAAGCTGTTTGTTGTGGTACCCCGATCCATAGGAATTTCTCTCCGTAACAGAATTGGCGACTCCGCTGGGGAGTTCCTAGTAGTTGTCCTTTGGGGGTTGTTTTATTGGCATTCAATGAATTTGAATTGCTCTTTTTCTCTTGTTTCTGTGTGCCTAGTAGGGTCTAATTGCTGTGAGGTTTGTCTTAGCCCGTCTGTTTTCCTTGATTTTATGAACCTTTCTTCCTGTACGCGAGTTTTTAACTCACAGTTGCGTATACACGCGGGTTCCGTTGCGATTTCCGCATATACACACGGGTTTACTGCGAACAGTCACGTATGCCATTGCTTTTGCCTTTTTGTGAAAGTTAATTGGTTGCTGGGTGAATTTTGATATTTGCTGAGTCTCCTTTGGCACTGCCTAAGTCTGTTTAGACCTCTGTTTCTGACCAGAAACGTTTTTTGTAGGCTAAATTTTTTTTTAAGAAGGTTCTTGTCATGGCATTTTCGATTTTTTGTTTGAGATTAGTGCATTAGAGTTCTTTTACCTTAGTGCTTTGCTTGAGTTCTGTTTGTGTGTCCTTGCAGAGTATAGGGGTCGTAGAATCATTCTTTTGCTTTTTGCATCTCCTTTATTCCAAAAAATCCAAAAAACATTTGCATATCATCATGCATTGCATTTTGCATCTTTGCGTTGTACTTGCACTAGATTTGTTTTGGAGTACTAGTTAGGAATTCATATAGGACAAATTTGCATTCATCATTTGAAGAGAATTGTGCATTTCACATAGTAGCATACCCTATTTTCGTGGACACAATGCATTTGCATTTATTGTTAGGTGTGCATTTTACTTCATGTTGCATCATAACACCATTAGTTGCATGGTCATATCCTTTTTTTTGAGTAATAAAGCCAATTAAAATCGACGCTAAATTAAAATGAATTACACTCTTTTGTTTTCTAGGGTGCACCAACAAGCTTAGGTTTTAGGATCTTGGAATAGTTCATTGTAAGTTAATTCTTCAAGATCACTAAACAACAACATGTATGTGTCTGTCCAGGTGAGTGTGTGAAATCCTTGGTATAACCAGTGTTTCTCAGGATCCTCCTCTCAAAAGGG